>CAJHQP010003241.1:0-70705 GCA_905132765.1 Moricandia arvensis | reverse complement strand
CAAACCGTCCATGCATACAGAACCAACCCGGTTGAGGCCAAGGAGTTGCAAAAACAAGTAGAGGAACTCATGGAGAAGGGCTATATCCGAGAGAGTTTGCGCCCATGTGCGGTACCAGTGCTCCTAGTACCTAAGAAGGATGGTACATGGCGGATGTGTGTTGATTGTAGATCAATCAATAACATCACAGTGAAGTATCGCCATCCTATCCCTAGACTTGATGATATGCTTGATGAATATGCATTGGTTCCCGGACATCTATGTATCACCTTTGATTGACATCTTAGTATAATGCAAAAGTGGTTATCAATCAGATTAGGATAGAAGAAAGGAGATGAATGGAAAACTGCATTCAAACTAAACATGGGCTGTAATATGTAGTTGGGTTAGTTTATGCCATTGGATTTAAACCAAATGCACCTAGTTACATTCCCAAAATCGAGGTTTAATGAATCATGTTCTTAGATCATTCATAGGCATTTCTGTTGTAAGTATACTTTGATGACATCTTAGTATATAGCAAGAACTTAGAAGAACATCTAGAACATCTTAGGGCTGTCCTGAATGTTTTAAGGAATGAAAAGCTTTATGCCAACTTGAAGAAGTGCACCTTTTGCACGGATAACTTGGTTTCCTAGGCTTGTTGTGAGTGCAGATGGAGTTAAGGTCGATGAGGAGAAGATCAAAGCCATCAAAGACTGGCCGAGTCCAACCACAGTAGGAGAAGTGAGGAGTTTCCATGGGCTTGCTTGGGTTCTATAGGCGATTTGTGAGAGACTTTAGCACCATTGCAGCTCCCTTGACTGAAGTGATAAAGAAGGATGTCGGATTCAAGTGGGGAGAAGCACAAGAGAAGGCTTTCCAGAGCCTAAAAGAGAAGCTTACTCAATCACCTCTTCTTATGCTTCCTGACTTTACTAAAACGTTTGAAATAGAATGTGATGCCTCAGGAATTGGAATTGGTGCTGTATTGATGCAGGATAGGAAACCTATAGCCTACTTCAGTGAGAAGCTTGGAGGAGCCACTCTCAACTATGCAACCTATGACAAAGAGCTCTATGCCTTGGTGAGGGCATTACAAACGTGGCAACATTACTTGTGGCCCAAGGAGTTTGTCATACACACTGATCATGAGTCCCTAAAGTATCTAAAAGGGCAGAGTAAGCTTAGCAAGAGACACGCAAGGTGGGTTGAGTTCATTGAGACCTTCCCATACGTGATCAAGTATAAACAAGGTAAGGAGAACATAGTTGCTGATGCACTATCTCGGAGGTATGTTCTCTTGACCACTCTAGATGCTAAGTTACTTGGGTTTGAGCAGATAAAAGATATGTATGATACTGACCATGATTTCAAGGAAGCTTATGCTTCTTGTGAGAAGTTTGCTGCAGGGCATTACTTTAGACAAGAAGGCTACTTGTTTTATGACAATAGGTTATGTGTGCCTAACTGCTCTTTGAGAGATCTTTTTGTCAGGGAATCCCATGGGGGCAGTCTAATGGGACACTTTGGGATTGCCAAGACCTTAAAAGTTTTGCAGGATCACTTCTATTGGCCGCATATGAAGAGAGATGTGGAGAGAATCTGTGGGAGGTGTGCTACTTGCAAGCATGCCAAGTCCCAAGTCTAATCCCAGGGTTTGTATACTCCTTTACCCATTCCACACCATCCCTGGAATGACATTTCCATGGACTTTGTTGTTGGATTGCCTAGGACTAGAACTGGAAAGGACTCAATCTTTGTTGTTGTTGATAGGTTCTCTAAGATGGCACATTTCATAGCATGTCATAAGACTGATGATGCATTGCATGTTGCTAACCTGTTCTTTAAAGAAGTTGTTCGTTTGCATGGCATGCCTAGAACTATAGTTTCTGATAGGAACACTAAGTTTCTTAGTTACTTCTGGAAGACACTTTGGTCTAAGCTAGGCACTAAACTGTTGTTTTCTACTACTTGTCATCCGCAAACTGATGGACAAACTGCGTGCATTCATTAAAAAGAACTTAAGAATTGGGAAGAATACTTACCACACTGTGAATTTGCATACAATCATGCTATGCATTCTGCTTCTAAGTATTCACCTTTTGAGATTGTTTATGGGTTCAATCCCACCTCTCCTTTGGATCTAATGCCTTTACCTGAGTGTGAAAGGATCAGCCTAGATGGCAAGAAGAAAGCAGAGATGGTCCAACGAATCCATGAGAAGGCTAGACAAAACATTGAGTAGAAAACCAAGCTTTAAGAGAAGCAAGCCAACAAAGGGAGACGTGTGAGAATCTTTGAAGTAGGTGACCAAGTTTGGTTGCACCTGAGGAAGGATAGGTTCCCCAACGAGAGGAAGTCCAAGCTGATGCCAAGGGTTGATGGACCTTTCGAGATCATCCACAAGATCAATGACAATGCCTACAAACTTGATCTCCAAGGTAAGTATGATGTATCAAATAGCTTCAATGTCACTGACTTGGCTCCTTTTGCTGTAGATGAACCTGATTTGAGGACAAATCCTTTTCAAGAGGGAGGGGATGATGTGATCATGGACCGGATCACTAAGGAGAACAAGGAGAGTCTAGATGAGCCACATGAAGCCACATTGCACCAGCAGCCTGGTGATGATGCTCTAGCCATTCCTGAAGGTCCCATGACTCGTTCCAGAGTCAAGAAGCTTAAAGAGAATGTTGTTGGATTACTCACTTCACATCCACAACAAGAAAGTCTTGGACAAGGTCTGATCCGAGATGTCTTGATCACAATTCAAGCCATCTCTACATCAAGCTGAGTTAGTGTCTAGGCAAGACATGGGGTGCGTGCTCTTTTCCTTGCTTTTGGTTTTGTCCCATGAGGTTTTCCGGAGGAAGGTTTTTAACGAGGCCACAACTTGTCTTCACATCACTTAGGCCCTATCTCGGTCCAAGGCTATAAGAAGTTTACATTTTTATGTCATTTTAAGCTTATGTTAAAGTTAAACTATAGTTTCCTTTTTGCTTATTTCCGAAACCCTAGAGAGCATGTCCTCGGTTTCTCTTTATTTAAAAGGGTCTCTAAACCCTATTTTAATCATCCATCCTTTAATCAACGAGTATTCTTTTCTCCTTGACGGCTCTCTCTCTCTAAGACAAGTTGTCGAGTTCCTTATAGTGTGTAGAATCCAGGAACCTAAGGGTGTTTGCTTGGTGTGTTATATTCAAGTTATTCATCTAGGAGTATCAAGAGATCTTATCATCCCTCTTGTGTCACCAATCGATCCACAACCTTGAAGAACTTGAGTCTCTGATTCGTTCTTGCAAGGATCTATCCATTCCCATCAACCAAAGAGCATCCTAGGGGCGCATCATGATCACAATTCAAGCCATCTCTACATCAAGCTGAATTAGTGTTTAGGCAAGACATGGGGTGCGTGCTCTTTTCCTTGCTTTTGGTTTTGTCCCACGAGGTTTTCCGGAGGAAGGTTTTTAACAAGGCCACAACTTGTCTTTACATCACTTAGGCCCTATCTCGGTCCAAGGCTAAAGAAGTTTACATTTTTATTTCATTTTAAAGCTTATGTTAAAGTTAAACTATAGTTTCCTTTTTACTTATTTCCGAAACCCTAGAGAGCATGTTCTCGGTTTCTCCTTATTTAAACGGGTCTCTAAACCCTATTGTACTCATCCATCCTTTAATCAACGAGTTATCTTTCTCCTTGACGGCTCTCTCTCTAAGACAAGTTGTCGAGTTCTTCTGGTGTGTAGTATCCAGGAACCTAAGGGTGTTTGCTTGGTGTGTTATATCCGAGTTATTCATCTAGGAGTATCAAGAGATCTTATCATCCCTCTTGTGTCACCAATCGATCCACAACCTTGAAGAACTTGAGTCTCTGATTCGTTCTTGCAAGAATCTATCCATTCCCATCAACCAAAGAGCATCCTAGAGGCGCATCAAGTGGTATCAGAGCAACTTTGGTTGGGAAGTACTCGTTTTCTCTCTTGTTCTTTTTGTTTCATCCGTGTTTCATCTCTATCATCTTGAATAAGCAGTAGAACTAATCTGTTTAGGGCTGCTCGAGTTTCATAAGAGATTAGACAAGGTTTTTAAAATTTTCCTTTTTGCTTTGCGGAAGCCCTAGAGAGAGAAACCCTAGCCGCATAAGTGTTTGCCTTTTTAGATCACTTTGTTTCATCTGTTAAACTTGTTAATCACCTTGAACACGAGTAGATTAAGGTTGTTAGGGTGCTAGAAAACCTTAGAGAAGATTAGAAAAAGTTTAGAGGATTTTCCTTTTTGCTTGGTAGGCGGAAACCCTTTTCCTTTTACCTAGCCGATTTTTTCCTTTTTGCTTTTGACTTGCAAAACAAGCTTGATTTCGTGTTCTCCCTTTTTCCTTTTTGCTTATCTCGTTACCTAGAAACCTTTTACTGGTTATTTTTGTTTACCTTTGTGCAGGAAGCATGGGATCCGAGTCTGAAGAAGAAGCTGCACTTGTCAGGAAGAACAAGCTTCTCATGGAGGCTATGTTGGCTCAGCTCAATCAGAACATGGTAGCAACCCTGACTGAGATGATGAGGACCAACCTCAATGACATCCGGAGAGAGCTCAGAGAAGACATCAGGAGAGCTACTAGTCAAGTTCCAAACGGAGAGACTAGGAGAGAGGAGAGACCTCATGCAACTCGCCAAGAGCATGCCGGTTATGAGGAGACTGACAATGAGTATGAACACCTCAGTTCATCCTCAAGGCAAAGCCAAAGAAGACATAGGCGTGTCCAAGAAAGAAGGATGAACCAGGGAGATGAGCTTGCTGGTTTGAAGATAAAGATACCCCCATTCCATGGCAAAGCTGATCCGGATGCCTACCTTGAGTGGGAGAAGAAGATTGAGTTAGTCTTTCAGTGTAAGCAGTACACAAACCACAAGAAGATTCAGATTGCTGCTACTGAATTCTATGACTATGCTCTAAGTTGGTGGGATCAGTACATCACAACTCGTAGAAGGAATGGAGAGGAACCAGTTGAGACTTGGACAGAGATGAAGTCTATCATGCGCAAGAGGTTTGTTCCAAGTCACTACCACAGAGACTTGCATCACCGGCTTAGAAAGCTTACTCAAGGTTCAAGATCAGTGGAGGAGTATTACCAGGAGATGGAGTTGCTCATGCTAAGAGCTAGCATATCAGAAGATAGAGAAGCAACCATGTCAAGGTTCCTGTGTGGTTTAAACCGAGAGATACAAGACAATGTTGAGATGCAACATTATGTGGAGCTTGAAGAGATGCTACACAAGGCTATTCTTGTGGAGCAACAGCTCAAGAGGAAGGGACATTCACGCAACCACTATGGCTCTAACCGGTTACACAACACCAAGGAAGAGAAGTCACCTTACCCTAAGGAGTCTAAACCGTTCCAGAAGGATCACAAGTCCTATCCAAGAGAAGAGACCAAACCAAGCAGTGCTCTTGACAAGGGCAAAGGCAAGGTTGAAGCTTCTAGTTCCAGAGCTCGTGATGTCAAGTGTTTCAAGTGCCAAGGAAGAGGTCATTATGCCAATGAATGTACCAACAAGAGGGTCATGATCTTGCTGGAAGATGGAGAGTATGCCTCAGAAGATGACAACACCGAGTCTGACCAAGAAGACACTGAAGAAGAACATGAAGAAGGACCAGTCCAGGGGAAGCTTTTAGTAGCAAGAAGGCTTCTAAGCTTGCAAAACAAGGCTGAGGAGCTAGAGCAACGTGAGAACCTATTCTACACCCGGTGCTTGGTCCAAGGAAAGGTGTGCAGCCTCATTGTTGATGGAGGTAGTTGTGTGAATGCTGCGAGTGAAACCATGGTCAAGAAGTTGGGATTGAAGGTTCAGAAGCATCCCAAACCTTACCGGCTACAATGGCTGAATGAAGAAGGCACCATGAAGGTTTCAAGTCAAGTCCTTATTCCCTTAGCCATTGGGAGATATGAAGATGAAGTCTTGTGTGATGTGTTGCCTATGGAAGCTGGTCACATACTTCTTGGGAGACCTTGGCAATCTGATCGCCGAGTTATCCATGATGGCTTCACCAACAAGCACTCCTTTGAGTTCAAGGGACGCAAGACCACTCTGGTTCCCTTGACACCTAAGGAAGTTCAACAAGATCAGATTCAACTCCAAAAGAAGAAGGAGATTGATCTAAAACCGGCTGGAACTAAGCAGCCAAACTTCTATGCTAACATGGGTGATATCAAAAGAACTCTCTACTCTAAACAATCTGCTATCTTACTTGTGTTTAAAGAAACTCTTTTGAACTTAACAGATTCTACACCGGTGTATCCGAGTGAATGGTTTCTCTTTTGCAGGAGTTTCAAGATGTATTTCCAGAGGACAATCCCATTGGTTTACCACCTTTGAGAGGGATTGAGCACCAGATAGACTTTGTTCCAGGATCTACACTTCCAAACCGTCCAGCATACAGAACCAACCCGGTTGAGACCAAGGAGTTGCAAAGACAAGTAGAGGAACTCATGGAGAAGGGCTATATCCGAGAGAGTTTGAGCCCATGTGCTGTACCAGTGCTCCTAGTGCCTAAGAAGGATGGTACATGGCGGATGTGTGTTAATTGTAGATCAATCAATAACATCACAGTGAAGTATCGCCATCCTATCCCTAGACTTGATGATATGCTTGATGAATTGCATGGTTCTTGCATCTTTTCTAAGATAGATTTAAAAAGTGGTTATCATCAGATTAGGATGAAAGAAGGAGATGAATGGAAAACTGCATTCAAAACTAAACATGGATTATATGAGTGGTTAGTTATGCCATTCGGATTAACCAATGCACCTAGTACATTCATGAGATTAATGAATCATGTTCTTACATCATTCATAGGCATTTCTGTTGTAGTATACTTTGATGACATCTTAGTATATAGCAAGAACTTAGAAGAACATCTAGAACATCTTAGGGCTGTCCTGAATGTTTTAAGGAATGAAAACTTTATGCAAACTTGAAGAAGTGCACCTTTTGCACGGATAACTTGGTTTTCCTAGGCTTTGTTGTGAGTGTAGATGGATTTAAGGTCGATGAGGAGAAGATCAAAGCCATCAAAGACTGGCCGAGTCCAACCACAGTAGGAGAAGTGAGGAGTTTCCATGGGCTTGCTGGGTTCTATAGGCGATTTGTGAGAGACTTTAGCACCATTGCAGCTCCCTTGACCGAAGTGATAAAGAAGGATGTCGGATTCAAGTGGGGAGAAGCACAAGAGAAGGCTTTCCAGAGTCTAAAAGAGAAGCTTACTCAATCACCTCTTCTTATGCTTCCTGACTTTGCTAAAACGTTTGAAATAGAATGTGATGCCTCAGGAATTGGAATTGGTGCTGTGTTGATGCAGGATAGGAAACCTATAGCATACTTCAGTGAGAAGCTTGGAGGAGCCACTCTCAACTATGCAACCTATGACAAAGAACTCTATGCCTTGGTGAGGGCATTACAAACGTGGCAACATTACTTGTGGCCCAAGGAGTTTGTCATACACACTGATCATGAGTCCCTAAATTATCTAAAAGGGCAGAGTAAGCTTAGCAAGAGACACGCAAGGTGGGTTGAGTTCATTGAGACCTTCCCATACGTGATCAAGTCTAAACAAGGTAAGGAGAACATAGTTGCGATGCACTATCTCGGAGGTATGTTCTCTTGACCACTCTAGATGCTAAGTTACTTGGATTTGAGCAGATAAAAGATATGTATGATACTGACCATGATTTCAAGGAAGCTTATGCTTCTTGTGAGAAGTTTGCTGTAGGGCATTACTTTAGACAAGAAGGCTACTTGTTTTATGACAATAGGTTATGTGTGCCTAACTGCTCTTTGAGAGATCTTTTTTTCAGGGAATCCCATGGGGGCAGTCTAATGGGACACTTTGGGATTGCCAAGACCTTAAAAGTTTGGCAGGATCACTTCTATTGGCCGCATATGAAGAGAGATGTGGAGAGAATCTGTGGGAGGTGTGCTACTTGCAAGCATGCCAAGTCCCAAGTCTAATCCCAGGGTTTGTATACTCCTTTACCCATTCCACACCATCCCTGGAATGACATTTCCATGGACTTTGTTGTTGGATTGCCTAGGACTAGAACTGGAAAGGACTCAATCTTTGTTGTTGTTGATAGGTTCTCTAAGATGGCACATTTCATAGCATGTCATAAGACTGATGATGCATTGCATGTTGCTAACCTGTTCTTTAAAGAAGTTGTTCGTTTGCATGGCATGCCTAGAACTATAGTTTCTGATAGGAACACTAAGTTTCTTAGTTACTTCTGGAAGACACTTTGGTCTAAGCTAGGCACTAAACTGTTGTTTTCTACTACTTGTCATCCGCAAACTGATGGACAAACTGCGTGCATTCATTAAAAAGAACTTAAGAATTGGGAAGAATACTTACCACACTGTGAATTTGCATACAATCATGCTATGCATTCTGCTTCTAAGTATTCACCTTTTGAGATTGTTTATGGGTTCAATCCCACCTCTCCTTTGGATCTAATGCCTTTACCTGAGTGTGAAAGGATCAGCCTAGATGGCAAGAAGAAAGCAGAGATGGTCCAACGAATCCATGAGAAGGCTAGACAAAACATTGAGTAGAAAACCAAGCTTTAAGAGAAGCAAGCCAACAAAGGGAGACGTGTGAGAATCTTTGAAGTAGGTGACCAAGTTTGGTTGCACCTGAGGAAGGATAGGTTCCCCAACGAGAGGAAGTCCAAGCTGATGCCAAGGGTTGATGGACCTTTCGAGATCATCCACAAGATCAATGACAATGCCTACATACTTGATCTCCAAGGTAAGTATGATGTATCAAATAGCTTCAATGTCACTGACTTGGCTCCTTTTGCTGTAGATGAACCTGATTTGAGGACAAATCCTTTTCAAGAGGGAGGGGATGATGTGATCATGGACCGGATCACTAAGGAAAACAAGGAGAGTGATATAAGACTCGGAGGAGTCTTTGGAAGGGTGGTGAAGATGGATTCTCAAGCTGGCTGTCTCACACTCTCTTGAGAACAAAGGATGGTCGTTTGATAAACACCTAACCGGATGAGGGATCAGGTGTGGATGGAATCTAACAAGCTGGCTTGCACGCTCTCTTGTTGGATCGATTGATGATGAAGATGATGGAATGAAGAACACCACAAGGATGATGATGGATCCTTGATACAGTTCAAGACTCTGCTCACTTGAATCTCACAAGAAAGAAGAAGTCGGCTGCGGCTTGCTTTAGGGGGCAAACTGACTCGTATATTGATCTAGGGTAAAAGTTGTGTCTTACAATGGCTGCATGTGGGACTTTATTAATAGTCCTTCAGCCTTGACCTAATGGTCGACTCAAGAAAAGGAAAAAGACTCAAAACGACAGGACTTAAGGTTTTAAACGAAAAATAGAAAACTAACATTGCCCGGTTTAAGACCAAAAAGGAAAGTTGCAAAATTAAAGAAAATAAGGCCTAAGCTAAGTCTTGGCCTCGAACCCTGGTTGCTTGTGGGATAGGCGAGTTCTAGTAACCACTAGACTGACCCATCTTACCTGCACAAAGTGTAAATAAAGTAAAGACCTCCCTTGGTTCAGTGTTGGCCTTCTTTGCTAGGTAGTTGATCTTGAGGGCGTCTGGATCAACCTTGGTAGAACTCATGACTTGGTCTTGTATTTCTGGTACTTTAATACTTAAGTCTTTAAGGCCTTCTTCATCAGGAATGGGGTCTTCTTCCACATCCATTCCTGCCACATAACCATCCTTGTCAGTTTCAGCCAAATAAGCTTCCTTACCTGGAGTGATATTGAGTTGCGAAAAGGCATTGCTCAAGTCATCACTTGGCTCGTTGATATGCTCTACTTTGGTGAGTTGAGCTATTGGCATGTTTAGTGATTCGTCCATATTGTCTAGGATAGCTTGAACAGCAAGTATGAATCCATCCTTGAGCCTCCTAGCCTTGGAACGGGTCATGGGGCCTTCTGTGACCTTAGGAATGGTGATGGGAGCTTGGTTCTGGTCCATGACCTCATCATTCCCTCCCCCTTCAGAAGGTTTTGACCTCAAAACTGGTTCATCTGCAAGATAAGGAGACAAGTCAGCAACATTGAACGTATGGGAAATGTTGAACTCACCTGGAAGTTCTAGGCGATAAGCATTGTCATTGATCTTTTCCAACACTTTGAATGGACCATCTCCTCTAGGTGCTAGTTTAGAACTTCTTTTCTGTGGGAACCTCTCGGTCCTCATGTGTAGCCAGACCCATTCTCCGGGTTCAAAGGTCATCTCCTTGCGTTTCTTGTCAGCTCTCCTCTTGTAGTCCTCAGTTTTCTTGATGATGTTCTCTCGGACCTTCTGATGTAACTTCCTCACAGCTTCCCCTTTCTTTAGGCCATCCTGATTAACTTGCTCAACTTGTGGAATTGGCACTTCTGTTTGTCCATCTGTTTGAGGATGACAGGTCGTGGAGAAGAGTAGTTTGGTGCCAAGCTTCTTCCACAGTGTCCTCCAGAAATGGCTCAGGAATTTAGTGTCTCGGTCAGACACAATAGTCCTTGGTAACCCATGTAAACGCACCACTTCCTTAAAGAATAGGTTCACGGTTTGAGTGGCATCATTGGTCTTGTCACATGGAATGAAGTGGGCCATCTTGGAGAAACGGTCCACCACCACAAAGATTGAATCCTTATGTTTAATCTTGGGTAAACCTAAGACAAAATCCATAGAAACATCCTCCCAAGAAGCATTAGGAATTGGTAAAGGTAAATATAGACCATGTCGGTGTGACCTGGACTTGGCCTTGTGGCAAGGTACACATCTAGCACAATGCCTGTCCACATCTCTCTTTAGGTGTGGCCAGAAGAAATGATCAGTTACAATAGCCAAGGTCTTGTCTACACCAAAGTGTCCCATAAGACCCCCACCGTGTGCTTCTTGAAGGATGAGGTCCCTCATTGAGCACTGAGGTATGCAAAGCCTTTTGTCTCTGAACAGAAACCCCTCGTGCAAATGATAGGCTTGGAAAGCTCCCTTTCCACATGACTGGAAAGCCTCCTTCAACTCCGGGTCCTCTTGGTATAACTCCTTAATGTGTTCAAACCCCAGTACCTTTGCATCCATGGTAGTGATCAGTGCGTGCCTCCTGGATAAAGCATCAGCAACCACATTCTCCTTTCCCTTCTTGTACTTAATGACATAGGGGAAGGTCTCAATAAGCTCCAGCCACTTAGCATGTTTTCTCTTGAGTGACGTCTGACCTCTCAGGTGCTTGAGAGTTTCATGGTCGGTATGGATGATGAATTCCTTGGATAGCAAGTAATGTTGCCAGGTCTCTAGAGCCCTAACTAAGGCGTACAACTCCTTATCATAGGTAGGGTAGTTGAGGGTTGCACCACTTAGTTTTTCACTGAAAAAGGCCACTGGTTTGTTCCTTTGGTGAAGTACAGCCCCTATGCCTACTCCGGATGCATCACACTCGACCTCAAACATCTCATCAAGGTCAGGAAGGGCTAAAACTGGTGCCTGGGTCAGCTTGACCTTTAAGGTGTTGAATGCAACGTCTTGAGCGTGTCCCCATGAGAAAGGAACATTCTTCTTGATTACAGCAGTTAAGGGGGGAGCTATGTGTTAGATTTTCAGAGTATAGACTCGTGTTTGTGAAGAACACGATGAACAAACCCTTTAGGGACAGAGAGAACACGAAATGGTGAAGAGAGTGGATCTGGTTCACTTAGTGTTTACTTGAACCAGAAACAAAGATTAGGAGAGTTTAGAGAGATTAGAGAGATTAAGAAAGAGATAGATTAAGAGAGACTGATTCAAGAACACTAAGCTTTTGTTTATAGAAGTGGAGAGGGGAAATCCCCCTTACTCCCTTAGGGTTTACAATCCCCACTTATGGCTTTATATAGGCAATACAAGTAGCAGATTAATAAACCTAGATCCTATGGATAGAAACACTTGAAGAAGGATGAACGGCTATGATGATCTCTGGATGGGAGGCAATCCGTGTAGTAAAGGATGATTGGAGGAGAGGAGAAGTGTATCTGGACCAAAAGCAGTCTCCATTCAGTATTTGAAATACTTGGCCCTTATTGTAGCTCACCTTGGTCAAGAGACAGCCTGTCTTGTGCTGGCTTGTGCACTGAATGTGTGGACAGGAATGGCTGCGAGTATGAGCTGGGAAAGGCACCTTCCTGGTTGCTTCCTAAGGCATCTTGAAGATGCCAAAAGGATCTTTCTCCCTTGGTTAACCATACTCACCCATATGATGTGATCATGGACCAGCTTACTAAAGAGGACAAAGGGAGCTTAGATGATGTGATCATGGACCGGATCACTAAGAAGAACAAGGAGAGTCTAGATGAGCCACATGAAGCCACAATGCACCAGAAGCCTGGTGATGATGCTCTAGCCATTCCAGAAGGTCCCATGACTCGTTCCAGAGTCAAGAAACATAAGGAGAATGTTGTTGGATTACTCACTTCACATCCACAACAAGAAGAAAGTCTTGGACAAGGTTTGATCAGAGATGTCTTGATCACAATTCAAGCCATCTCTACATCAAGCTGAGTTAGTGTCTAGGCAAGACATTTGGTGCGTGCTCTTTTCCTTGCTTTTGGTTTTGTCCCACGAGGTTTTCCGGAGGAAGGTTTTTAACGAGGCCACAACTTGTCTTACACATCACTTAGGCTCTATCTCGGCCCAAGACTAGCAGAAGTTCACATTTTATTACATTTTAAAGCTTATGTTATTTTTTAAACTATAGTTTTCCTTTTTTATTATTTTTGAAACCCTAGAGAGCCTGTTCTCTGGTTTCTTTTATTTAAAGGGTTCTCCTAGCAATCAATAAACCACGAGTTTCTTTTCTCTCTTGACGGTTCTCTCTCTCTAGAAGTTGTCGAGTTCTGGTGTGTAATATCCAGAGACCTAAGGGCTTCTTATTTGGTGTGTCATATCCAGATCAGTCGCCTAGGAGTATCAAGAGATCATCCATCCCTCTTGTGTCACCATTCAATCCACAAACCTTGAAGAACTTGAGTCTCTGATTCGTTCTTGCAAGGATCTATCCATCCCCATCAACCAAAGAGCATCCTAGGGACGCATCAAGTGGTATCAGAGCAACTTTGGTTAGGGAAGTTTGGTTTTCTCTTAAACTCTTTTTGTTTCATCCGTGTTTCATCTCTATCATCTTGAATAAGCAGTAGATCTAATCTGTTTAGGGCTGCTCAAATTTCATAGAGATTAGACAAGGTTTTAAACTTTTTCCTTTTTGCTTGCAGAAACCCTAGTTGATAAACCCTAGCCGCATAAGTTCTTGTCTTCTTAGATCACTTTGTTTCATCTGTTAATCTTGTTAATCACCTTGAACACGAGTAGATCTAAGTTGTTAGGCTGCTCGAAATCTTAGAGAAGTTTTAGACAAGGTTTAGAAGAATTTCCTTTTTGCTTGCAGGCGGAAGCCCTAGAATTGGAAAAACCTAGCCGCTATCCTTTTTTCTCTTATCTTGCCGAGCAAGCTTATCCTTTTGTGTGTTAATCTTTTTTCCTTTTTACTTCTCGTGTACTCCTTGAACTACTTACTGGCTTAATCTTTCTCTTGTCTCAGGTACCATGGCAGGAGATCAGAAAGGAGTCCTCACTAAGGATGAAAGGCTGTTACTTAAGGCAGTGAATGCTCAGCTGCAGCAGAAGATGAAAGCTAGTCTTGATCAACTTTGGAAGGAGTTTAGACAGGATCTCCAACAAGATATTCGTCATAGTCTTGAGTCTAGAAGCAAAGAGAGAAGACTGATACGTGGGCATGAAGGCAGAGACAAGTTTGCTGACCAAAAGATAAGAATCCATCCTTTCTATGGTGATGATGATCCGGCAGCATATGTGGAGTGGGAAGAGAAGATGGAGTTGTTTTTCAATTGTCAAAGCTATGCTGGAAGAAAGAAGGTTCAAGTGGTACTGCTGAGTTTTGTGGTGATGCTTTAAGATGGTGGAATCACTTGATAAGGTCCAGAAGACTTGATGGAAAAGAACCAGTGGAAACTTGGCATAAGCTGAGGACTTTGATGCGTAGAGAGTATGTTCCAAGACAGTACCACAAGGATGTACTTCAAAGGCAACCAGAGAAAAAGCTACGCTCTTCAAACTCTGCTCAGAAACAACAAGACAGCAAGAACTCAAGTCCATTTGGATCATCAAGCAAAACCTCAACGTGTCCCATTGAAGATAGTATAAGGAAGGCAATTTCACAAACGTTTAGGGATGTGGAGAAACAACTCAATCAGGCTAAGACTACACGTCCATCCTTAGAAGTACAGAACCAAGCGCCATTCACTGATGTCTTAGACCTCAAACTTGCAGAACCAGACTCAGCTGCACAATCAGATTCAACTGCACCAACTCAAGAAGCTCAAACAGAAACATCTTTGGTAAAAAGAAAGTTTGGGACAGAACAAGAATGTTCTCTTTTCTTACCTCAGCCTGAATTCAATTTCAGTACTTCTTGTGATGAACTAACTTTTCTTAAACCGGTGCAACCGAGTAGCCTTGTTTTAGTGTCACAGGTTGCAAAAGAAGAATCAGTAGATAGAGAACCAGAGCAATCAACACAAGGAGAAGAGTTGGAACATCAGAACAGCTTGCAGTCTAACCCAACTCCTAAACCCTTGTCTCATAACCAGCAAAAGCACTGTAAGGAAGCTAAAGTGGTTAGTTCTGTGCCTATAATGTGTGTTAAAGTGAGTACTAAAGACATATAACGTTTTGGTCTTGACAAAGTAAAAAAAATTTGTGTTTCAAATTCTGTTTTTGATAACATGCTTAGATCTTTTAAAGGACTGGAACCAGAAAACCTCTTTGATCAAAAACATTTTCAAAATAATAAAAACAACATTTCTGGTCATGTTTTGAGTCTTGATCAGTTTCTGAAATACAGCAAAAGCTTTGATCACTTTGAAAAGGTTTTAGAGCTTGAGTTGAAACAAACTGATTTCTGTTTTAGACATCCTTGTGATTCATTTGCTAGAACTGAAGAGAAGAGTTTCGTTGTGAATTTTCCTAGGCATGATTTGAACACTGATGATTGTTTTGCATCCACATATGTCTTGAAAGAACCTAGGAAGTTGCATGAACCGAAATTGCATCATTCTGATTTTTGGTTTGAAATTTTGAAATCTGCAAATATCTCTGAGCTTGAGATTGATTGCTTGAGTGCTGAAAATGTTTATAAACGTTTGGGATTGTTAGTTGATGACATCTTAGTATATAACACGTTGTTTGATAAACTCATTGCACTTCTGAAACTTGAGATAAATGGTTCTGGATGTATTGTTTTGTGCCTTGTTAACATGCTGGTCTACAATACTTTCTTTGACATGATAACCCACTTGACTTGTCCAATAGAAGCTGAGAAAGGTACAGGTGAAAAGAGGAGCTACAATGATCAGAGTATCAATGATGAGTCTTTGGCTAAGTTGGAGAAGCACCAAACAAATCTTGAATACTTTCTAGTCGCCAGCGGTGATATAGGAGTAGTCAGAAGATCATATCTCATCAACAAAAACGATTTAGGCCATGAAACTAACTGCATTGAAACTTAACTCATCAGGCTATCACGTCGATTTGGAATCATGTCCAAAGCTTCTCAGGTGAAAGAGTTATGGGTTCTACAAGTCAGGTGATCCTATCTCTGCTTTGTTTGAATTTTGCTAAGTTTAGAACATCTCAAACCTATCTATGGCGACCAGGTAAGCATGCTAAGATAAGTGGCCATGTTTTCAATGATTCTTTTATCACTCTTCACACAGATATAATACTCTTGTTTTTATCAAAAGAGCCAAGTATAGATTTCAGGAAAGCTTTGAAGGGTGTAAGGAGAAGCTACAAGCGTGAAGAAGATATGAGGTTCAAACCACCATATTTGGACCAGGATAAGCACCAAGGCGTCACTTGCTTCATCATCATCAAAGAAGCACCTCCAGATGCAACATACAAGCCAAAACCGAGCAGAAAAGGATTTGGACTATTGCTCTTACTCTATGATAAAATTTTATGTGCTAACTTATTGTGTGTCAAAGAGTATGATGCAGGTTTGAGTAGTGAATCAGGAATCAAACGGTTCAGTCCCTTCTACATATCCGAACCATTCAGCAACAATGCCTATCAAAGAGGCTTGCAAGGTAAGTGTAATCTGATTTCAAACTTTGATGTTACTGACTTGGTCCCCTCTATTGCAGATAAAACAGATTTGAGGACAAATCTTTTTGAAGAGGGAGGGGATGATGTGATCATGGGCCAGCTTACTAAAGAGGACAAAGGGAGCTTAGATGATGTGATCATGGACCGGATCACTAAGAAGAACAAGGAGAGTCTAGATGAGCCACATGAAGCCACAATGCACCAGCAGCCTGGTGATGATGCTCTAGCCATTCCAGAAGGTCCCATGACTCGTTCCAGAGTCAAGAAACTTAAGGAGAATGTTGTTGGATTACTCACTTCACATCCACAACAAGAAGAAAGTCTTGGACAAGGTTTGATCAGAGATGTCTTGATCACAATTCAAGCCATCTCTACATCAAGCTGAGTTAGTGTCTAGGCAAGACATTTGGTGCGTGCTCTTTTCCTTGATTTTGGTTTTGTCCCACGAGGTTTTCCGGAGGAAGGTTTTTAACGAGGCCACAACTTGTCTTACACATCACTTAGGCTCTATCTCGGCCCAAGACTAGCAGAAGTTCACATTTTATTACATTTTAAAGCTTATGTTATTTTTAAACTATAGTTTTCCTTTTTTATTATTTTCGAAACCCTAGAGAGCATGTTCTCTGGTTTCTTTTATTTAAAAGGTTCTCCTAGCCCTAGTGTACTCAAGCAATCAATAAACCACGAGTTTCTTTTCTCTCTTGACGGCTATCTCTCTCTAGAAGTTGTCGAGTTCTGGTGTGTAATATCCAGAGACCTAAGGGCTTCTTATTTGGTGTGTCATATCCAGATCAGTCGCCTAGGAGTATCAAGAGATCATCCATCCCTCTTGTGTCACCATTCAATCCACAAACCTTGAAGACCTTGAGTCTCTGATTCGTTCTTGCAAGGATCTATCCATCCCCATCAACCAAAGAGCATCCTAGGGACGCATCACCATATCCTTGCCTTGAGACCCAAGTCTTCTCCAAAGGGGGTTGTACGGACACCTTGGTCGTACACTTTGGTCCCGGATTTTGCACAAGCCTAAAATTGCTTGAAAGGTTGAGAAAAGTACATTCTGGGTCGACCATGTCCGTACGGTCCGTACAGTCCGTACGGCCGTACAGTACGGACGACCCAAACTTTGCACATCAACCATTCTCTTCCAAACTCTGCCAAACTCCTCCATTGCCTTCCTACTTCAGTATAAGCCCTTCTTGGACTTCTTTCTGACTCTAGACAAGCCTCTGGATACTCCTTAAGCCTTGATAAACATTTCCGGAGGTTTTGCCCTAACTTTGCACTTTAGACCATCTTCATCATTTAGCTTCAGATGTTCATTTCTTCTCTTCAAGTTAACACTCCCCCTCAAGCTTGACTCTAGTGATCCTAAGTCAAGCTTGGAACCTTGAAGAGTCTCCTCATTAAAAACCTTATCAAAGAAAACCCTTTTTGGGATAAAACCTTGATAAGGAAAAGAGTAAGATCTCCAAGGCCTAGGGATTGGCCAGTGAGTTCTTTGTGTCTCAACCAGTGTGGTGGACACAAAGAACTCTGGATCAAGGCCCTCACTGTGGTGCAAGTCTGGACCGACTCTCTTTGCACACCACTAACTCTTCTTGAGCTTAACTAGCTCTCTCCACACTGATCTTGGTCTCTCCCCCTTTCACCCAAGTTCTTGTTAGGTTTAAGTGCTCGGATTACCAGATACTAACTCAGCCTTGGTTGCTTCTTCTTCTTGAACAACCACCAAGGTCTCTCACTTCACAGATCATTGAAGCTTCTCAATACTCCCCCTCAAGCTTGACCATGTGGAACAAGTCAAGCTTGAAAGGATTGCTTCATGATCTTGATCAACACACCACTGCCCACTCCTTTCTGATCTCGCCACCTTGAATGGAATGCTGGAAGATACCTCAGCTAACTCTTCAACCACCTCACTTCAGAAGCCGCATTGTAGAGTCACCTTCTTCTTCACACAGCCAAGAGTGCTCTGACCACTCTCTTGTCTAGACTCGCCAATGTCTAAACCCGGATGGCTCCATCTTCTATTCCTGGTGCAATGGTGAGGAAGAACCAGGTCTTGAACTTAGATCATCAGGTAGCTCACTCAAGTCCCCACCTCAAGCTTGAATTGAGTTTAGGTTCAAGCTTGGAACTGAGCCTGAATAAGCATCCAAACCAGGAGCACACCACCCCAACAGCTGCGCTTAAATCACTGGTCCACCTTCATGTCTTCAACTCCAAGTACCCTCAGGTCACCAGCCTCCTCAAGCGCCAGTGATGACCTTGCCTTGTGCATCTTCACGAACCAGGAGTACATCACTCTCAACAGTTGCGCTTAGACTACTGGCTTCAAGCACAAGCACCAACAACTCTCCACTGCTTCAGCAATGGGCAAGTCTTCCTCTTTGTTCCGGATTGATGCTGAACAAGGACACTCCTTGTGAACCTGAAACAACACTCAAACTCCAAACAAGATAAGACACACTTGCATTGGGATAAGACCTTGACTAATCATCAAGTTTGATCACCAATGTCACAAGCATTGCACTTAGACAGTATCTCATTGTCTTAAGATCCATCTAATGCAAGCTTACCATTCTCTAACTGCTATGGATGAAATGATCAGGAACAATCACAAGCAATTAGGCACATAACTCCTGCCTTAAACGACCCTTAGATTCAAGTCTAGGTGTCTCAACCTTAAGGCAGTAACAATGATAAACAAATGCAACAGTCTTAACCTATTCTATACATGAAAGCAAGCCGGATTAGACACACAATCTATCATCCTAGCAAGACAACCATTTAGAACAGAGACTAAGCAACATTATCATTTCCAAATACCAGACCCAATGCTTTACTTTTAATCAGTTCTATTCATGTATGCAAGCAGATTCAGAACATACTATCTAATATCATGGCAAGCATCATTAAGAACTGGAGCAAGCATTTCAATAACTCAAACAACCAAACGAGTCTCTTTCAATACAACCTGGAACAGATTCTAAACATTCACATCTAGCAATCTTTAAACACATTCTCAGGCTTCAACACATCACACACACACATTTCAGTTCATATAGATCATAAAGGATCAAGCTTTACTCAAGGGAAAGAAGTTTCTTACAGTCAAGGAACTAGTGTTAGTTCCTTGAAGCACCAGTGATACATGGACTGGACAAGAGCTATTGGTGTCGACCCCAACATCTCCTTCCTCCATGGACCTTTCCCTTGGACTCTCCATGTCAAAGACTCCACCTTTCTTCATACTTGAGTAGCCTCCATCAGTAACAAGGTGAAAGCTTTCACCTTTCTTCCTGATCTTTGAATAGGAACCGGCCTGGAGTGTTTTGATGAAGAGGGGAGCAAGTCCTCTCCAAAACATCTAGATCCAAGGCTCTTCTTTCTTCTGGACGGGTATGAGAGAGTATGGGTCTTCAAGAACACTTTCTGGGCAGCAGATGAACACCTTCTTGTAGAGGTTGAACCGGCTGGAAAGGAAGTGTCTTTTGGGCTTGAATGGAAATGAGAGTGAGCTTAGATCTTCAGCGGATGAAGGAACCAAGTTCTGATGAACCTGGCTCTGATACCATGTTAGATTTTCAGAGTATAGACTCGTGTGTGTGAAGAACACGATGAACAAACCCTTTAGGGACAGAGAGAACACGAAATGGTGAAGAGAGTGGATCTGGTTCACTTAGTGTTTACTTGAACCAGAAACAAAGATTAGGAGAGTTTAGAGAGATTAGAGAGATTAAGAAAGAGATAGATTAAGAGAGACTGATTCAAGAACACTAAGCTTTTGTTTATAGAAGTGGAGAGGGGAAATCCCCCTTACTCCCTTAGGGTTTACAATCGCCACTTATGGCTTTATATAGGCAATACAAGTAGCAGATTAATAAACCTAGATCCTATGGATAGAAACACTTGAAGAAGGATGAACGGCTAGGATGATCTCTGGATGGGAGGCAATCCGTGTAGTAATGGATGATTGGAGGAGAGGAGAAGTGTATTTGGACCAAAAGCAGTCTCCATTCAGTATTTGAAATACTTGGCCCTTATTGCAGCTCACCTTGGTCAAGAGACAGCCTGTCTTGTGCTGGCTTGTGGACTGAATGTGTGGACAGGAATGGCTGCGAGTATGAGCTGGGAAAGGCACCTTCCTGGTTGCTTCCTAAGGCATCTTGAAGATGCCAAAAGGATCTTTCTCCCTTGGATAACCATACTCGCCCATATCCTTGCCTTGAGACCCAAGTCTTCTCCAAAGGGGGTTGTACGGACACCTTGGTCGTACACTTTGGTCCCGGATTTTGCACAAGCCTAAAATGGCTTGAAAGGTTGAGAAAAGTACATTCTGGGTCGACCATGTCCGTACGGTCCGTACAGTCCGTACGGCCGTACAGTACGGACGACCCAAACTTTGCACATCAACCATTCTCTTCCAAACTCTGCCAAACTCCTCCATTGCCTTCCTACTTCAGTATAAGCCCTTCTTGGACTTCTTTCTGACTCTAGACAAGCCTCTGGATACTCCTTAAGCCTTGATAAACATTTCCGGAGGTTTTGCCCTAACTTTGCACTTTAGACCATCTTCATCATTTAGCTTCAGATGTTCATTTCTTCTCTTCAAGTTAACACTCCCCCTCAAGCTTGACTCTAGTGATCCTAAGTCAAGCTTGGAACCTTGAAGAGTCTCCTCATTAAAAACCTTATCAAAGAAAACCCTTTTTGGGATAAAACCTTGATAAGGAAAAGAGTAAGATCTCCAAGGCCTAGGGATTGGCCAGTGAGTTCTTTGTGTCTCAACCAGTGTGGTGGACACAAAGAACTCTGGATCATGGCCCTCACTGTGGTGCAAGTCTGGACCGACTCTCTTTGCACACCACTAACTCTTCTTGAGCTTAACTAGCTCTCTCCACACTGATCTTGGTCTCTCCCCCTTTCACCCAACTTCTTGTTAGGTTTAAGTGCTCAGATTACCAGATACTAACTCAGCCTTGGTTGCTTCTTCTTCTTGAACAACCACCAAGGTCTCTCACTTCACAGATCATTGAAGCTTCTCAATACTATGGTGCTGAAATCCCTCACAAAACGCCTATAGAAGCTGGCTAATCCGTGGAAACTCCTAACATGACCAATGGTGGTTGGTGTAGGCCATTCTTGAATGGCTTTGACCTTCTCTCCATCTACTTGTAGGCCCTGTTTGCTTACTACAAAACCTAAGAAGACAAGTTGGTCAGTACAAAAGGTGCACTTCTTTAGGTTGGCATATAGACTTTCCTTCCGAAGTGTAAGTAACACAAGTTCTAAATTTTTAAGATGGTCATCTAAGCCCTTACTGTAAATAAGTATGTCATCAAAATAGACAACAACAAATTTACTTATAAAGGCCCTAAGAACCTGATTCATGAGGCGCATGAAAGTGCTTGGTGCATTGGTTAAGCCAAAGGGCATGACCAACCACTCGTATAGACCTTGCTTTGTCTTGAAAGCAGTCTTCCACTCGTCTCCTTCACGCATTCTCACCTGGTGGTATCCACTCCTCAGATCAACCTTAGAAAATATGGTGGCTCCACTCAGTTCATCAAGCATGTCATCTAGACGTGGGATGGGGTGCCTATACTTGATGGTAATGTTGTTGGTGGCCCTACAATCCACACACATCCTCCATGACCCATCCTTCTTGGGAACTAGTAGGACTGGCACAGCACAAGGACTTAGACTCTCCCGGATGTATCCTTTGGCCATGAGGTCTTGCACTTGCTTTTCCAGCTCCTTTGTCTCCTCTGGGTTCATCCTATAAGCTGGTTTATTTGGCAAGGCAGAACCGGGAACAAGGTCTATCTGGTGCTCTATCCCTCTGATAGGAGGCAACCCGACTGGTATCTCATCAGGAAACACATCTTGAAACTTGTCTAGCACGGCTTGGGCTTGTGGTGGAAGTTGGAGTTCCTGGTTTCCTATACTTAGACACTCTTTAAGAATCATTAGCAGCACGGTGCCCTTGGCACTTAGAGTCTTAATAATAGAACCAGGAGAAATCATAAGGTTAGTTTTACTTACCTGATCCTCCTTGTTCATCTTAGCTTGGAGCTCTTGCACTTCGGATGGGCTAAGAGGGGCTAAGTTGTATTTGCGGTCCTTGAATTTGAAAGAGTAGTAGTTGGTTCGGCCATTGTGAAAGGTGGCTCTATCAAACTGCCATGGTCTTCCTAATAGGTTATGGCCGGCTTGCATTGGAACTACATAACATAAGACTTCATCTTGATACTTGCCAACACTAAAAGGGATGTTGACTTGCTCGGTGACCTTCAACTCAGTCTTGTTGTCTAACCATTGCAGCCTATATGGTCGGGGATGCTTGGTTGTTTCAAGACCTAACATGTCCACCATGTACTTGCTAGCCACGTTAGTACAAGATCCTCCATCTATTACCAAGTTACATACCTTAGCTTTGATGGTGCAACGAGTGTGGAAGAGGTTTTCTCTTTGAGCCTTTTCCTCTGGGTTGATGGTCACACTCAACACTCTCCTAGTAACCAACATTTCTCCAGTGTCTGGATACTCCACTTCTTCTCCTGACTCAATCTCTTCCATGTCAGCTTCATCTTGAGACTCATAGTCTCCATTGGCAGTGATGGTCATGACCCTCTGGTTTGGGCATTCTTTAGCCATATGACCTCGCCCCTGACATCTAAAACAAGTAATATCTCGAGTTCTTTGTTGGTTAGTGTCCTTATTATGCTCTTGTCTAGGACCCTTGTTTGGCTCACTACCCTTACCTTTGAACCGAGAATCAATCTCTACAGCCTTACCTTTGTCGGCTGGTTTGTTGACATTAGATGCCCATGGTGCAGTTGTTCTGGCACGTCCAGCATTGGCTGTCTTGCGTTTGATCTGCTGCTCAATCTGCACGACTAGATGCATGAGCTCATGCAAACCACTATATTGAGTTCTTTCCACCTTCCTGGAGATACGTTCTTGGAGTCCATCAATGAATTGAGCCATCAAAGCTTCCTCAGATTCTTCCAACTCCAGAGAGTGCATTAGCTTCTCAAACTCTTCGAAGTATTCCTCTACTGACCTATTACCCTGAGATAACTTGCGAAAACGTTTTTGTAAGTCTCTGTGGTAATAATCAGGAACATACCTCAACCTCAAAAGGTATTTCTTGTCAGTCCAAGTTGTGACTGCCCCAAATCGGTTCCTTCTTCTTTCAGCTATATTCCTGTCCCACCATGCCAGGGCATTCTCAGTGAGTTGAGCTGCTGCTAAGGCCACCTTCTTGTTCTCTCCATAGCCATAACATTCAGAAATGTATTCTAGGCGTTTCTCCCAGTCCAAGTACACTTCCGGATTGGACTTACCTGCAAAAGTAGGAGGAACTAGTTTAATGTCTTTGTTTTGTTCTCTAGTGTGTACCTCTCTAGCTCGGTTGTTCCTAAGGGGATCCTGTCTCCTAGGATTGCGGTTTTGGAGAGGATCATCTTCCTCTAGGCTGGGAATGCTCTCATCATCCCCATCTTCATAGTCCGGATTGGGGTTTGGTTGCGGATTGGGCCTCTCCTTTGAGGTTGCTCCAGTCGGTTCAGCCTGGCATTGATCTGCTGGCCAAACTCTCCTATGACAGCCCTCATCTCTTCTCTTATAGCCGTCATGATTCGCTCCATGGTTGGAGGGTTAACTCCATCAGTTCCAAGGTCTCCAATTGTTCGGCTGATGTACTAGACTCACTCAAAAACAACAAAAGGTTAAATACCAACGGTAACTAAAAGGGTTTCCAATCGAAATGGAAAACTCTTTTTTTTTGACTAAGTAAAAAGGTAAAAGGAAAAAGAGAGAAAAAGGAAAATTTCTTTAGGGTTTTTCGAAAACAAAAGAAAAAAAAAAGGAACAAGGAACCAGCCGCAAGGATTTAAACTAAAAAAGGAAACTCGACCAAAAGGAGTATCGGGTGGTCGAAAAAAAGGAAAGAAACTGATTTTTTTTGGCTTTTCGAGTTTTTAAAGATCTAACAACCTATTGAGCAAGGTAAACTCGAGTTCTGATACGAAAACAAGTTATGAACTACACGAACACTAGCAAGAACAATGAACTTTTTATGATTTTTCTTTTTCGTTTAAAACGGATATCAACCTAAGCAAACAACTAAGTGCAACTCAAATACTTTTTATGGGTTTTTTTTATAGTTAAACTTACACGACAATAAGCAATAACAGAAGCAATAACAGAAGCAAATATTTTTGGGTTTTCATTTTAATAAGCTAAGGAACAAGAGAAACAAACGATCTAAAGATAGAGGGTAAGAAAATCCAAAGGTAGGAACCCTTGGCTCTGATACCAAATGATATAAGACTCGGAGGAGTCTTTGGAAGGGTGGTGAAGATGGATTCTCAAGCTGGCTGTCTCGCACTCTCTTGAGAACAAAGGATGGTCGTTTGATGAACACCTAACCGGATGAGGGATCAGGTGTGGATGGAATCTAACAAGCTGGCTTGCACGCTCTCTCTTGTTGGATCGATTGATGATGAAGATGATGGAACGAAGAACACCACAAGGATGATGATGGATCCTTGATACGGTTCAAGACTCTGCTCACTTGAATCTCACAAGAAAGAAGAAGTCGGTTGCGGCTTGCTTTAAGGGGCAAACTGACTCGTATATTGATCTAGGGTAAAAGTTGTGTCTTACAATGGCTGCGTGTGGGACTTTATTAATAGTCCTTCAGCCTTGACCTAATGGTCGACTCAAGAAAAGGAAAAAGACTCAAAACGACAGGACTTAAGGTTTTAAACGAAACCTTGCTAGGTAGTTCAGTGTTGGCCTTCTTTGCTAGGTAGTTGATCTTGAGGGCGTCTGGATCAACCTTGGTAGAACTCATGACTTGGTCTTCTATTTCTGGTACTTTAATACTTGAGTCTTTAAGGCCTTCTTCATCAGGAATGGGGTCTTCTTCCACATCCATTCTTGCCACATAACCATCCTTGTCAGTTTCAGCCAAATAAGCTTCCTTACCTGGAGTGATATTGAGTTGCGCAAAGGCATTGCTCAAGTCATCACTTGTCTCGTTGATATGCTCTACTTTGGTGGGTTGAGCTATTGCCATGTTTAGTGATTCGTCCATATTGTCTAGGATAGCTTGAACAGAAAGTATGAATCCATCCTTGAGCCTCCTAGCCTTGGAACGGGTCATGGGGCCTTCTGTGACCTTAGGAATGGTGATGGGAGCTTGGTTCTGGTCCATGACCTCATCAGAGAGTCTAGATGAGCCACATGAAGCCACATTGCACCAGCAGCCTGGTGATTATGCTCTAGCCATTCCTTAAGGTCCCATGACTCGTTCCAGAGTCAAGAAACTTAAAGAGAATGTTGTTGGATTACTCACTTCACATCCACAACAAGAAAGTCTTGGACAAGGTCTGATCCGAGATGTCTTGATCACAATTCAAGCCATCTCTACATCAACCTGAGTTAGTGTCTAGGCAAGACATGGGGTGCGTGCTATTTTCCTTGCTTTTGGTTTTGTCCCACGAGGTTTTCTGGAGGAAAGTTTTTAACGAGGCCACAACTTGTCTTCACATCACTTAGGCCCTATCTCGGTCCAAGGCTAAAGAAGTTTACGTTTTTATTTCATTTAAAAGCTTATGTTAATGTTAAACAATAGTTTCCTTTTTACTTATTTCCAAAACCCTAGAGAGCATGTTCTCGGTTTCCCCTTATTTAAAGGGGTCTCTAAACCCTATTGTACTCATCCATCCTTTAATCAACGAGTTATCTTTTCTCCTTGACGGCTCTCTCTCTAAGACAAGTTGTCGAGTTTCTTCTGGTGTGTAGTATCCAGGAACCAAAGGGTGTTTGCTTGGTGTGTTATATCCGAGTTATTCATCTAGGAGTATCAAGAGATCTTATCATCCCTCTTGTGTCACCAATCGATCCACAACCTTGAAGAACTTGAGTCTCTGATTCGTTCTTGCAAGGATCTATCCATTCCCATCAACCAAAGAGCATCCTAGGGGCGCATCATCTTATTCTTCTTGTCTTGTTTTGTCTTTAAATATACATTGTATGGATCCCAAATTAAGCAAGGAATATCATTCCTCTTTATTCTAATTTCGTGGCTCTCTCTCTCCTCACTCTCTCTCACGAATTCTCTCCTTCTTCTCTCTAGTTCTTCATGTTCTTCAACTTCCTCACAAAACCAGACACTAAATCTACTTATTCTAACATGGTATCAGAGCTAAAACGCTCTTGAAACCTCTCTTTACTTCCGCAAAGCATTCTACTGTAATCTCTGTTCGAATTTCTTCAAGTCTCACCCTATTACCCAGCGGTTAATAGCAAGGGAAGATGGAGAATACCAATTTCGTGACCATTCCTGTGACTCTGAAGGGGATGAACTATATCTTCTGTGGTCCAGATTGGTGAAAACTGCCCTTGGAGGAAGAGGTTTATGGAGCCATGTCTCAACTGGAGAAGCTCCAAAACAGACCATCCAAGGAGAGGATAGAAAGGAGAAAGTCGTGGTGGATGAAGGCAAATGAGCTCAAGAGGACTCCATGGTGCTTTCTCTCATCCAAAACTCTCTAGATCCAGCTATTTTGGAAGCTTATTCATACTGTGAAAGCTCCAAAGACTTATGGGAAACTCTCTACAAGGTTTATGGAAACCTTTCCAACCTTATTCGAGTTTTTGAAGTTAAGAAGGCCATTAACTCTCTCAGTCAAGAAGATATGGACTTTATAGCTCACTTTGGCAAGTTTAGGTCTCTTTGGGCCGAGTTGGAGATGCTCAGACCACACATAGTCGACCCAGCAGCTCTAAATGAGAGGCGCGAGCAGGATAAGGTATTTGGGTTGCTCCTGACCCTCAGCCCAACCTACAACTAAACATATACTAAGAGCTGACAAGTTACCAAGCCTGGAAGAAGTCTGTGCCCAGATACAGAAGGAGCAAGGATCCCTTGGCCTGTTTGGAGGCAAAGGTGAGCTAGTCATGAGCAATCAAGCTGAAGGACCAGTAGCAAACAAGGGGGTTTACAAACATGATGATAGGAAGGTCTTGATTTGTGACCACTGCAAGAGGAAGGGCCACATGAAGGATAAGTGCTGGATACTTCATCCTCATTTGAAACCCAACAAGTTCAAGGAGTCAATACCAGGATGCTAGAGCTCATTTCTCAAATGATGGAGCTGAACCAGTGACTCCCTCTGGATGCTCCTAGAGGTGCTCTAACTCTACTGCAAGGACCAACCAGGATGAGACCATCAAACGATCTGACCTGGAGGCTCTCATCAAGGCTTTAAAAGAAAACTCTGGTATCCCTAAAACCCTTGGTATCTCACTTAATGCATCTTATATTGTTGGCACTGCCATGAATGGAATAGATACTACTAGACCATTAGTAATAGATTCAGGTGCATCACATCATATGATTAGTGATTCAAACTTGATTACTAATATAAAACCAGCTCTAGGCAGTGTCATGATAGCTAATGGTGATAAGGTACCAATAAAAGGTGTAGGCGAATTGAAACTGTTTGATAAAGTGTCTAAGGCCTTCTATATGCCAACCTTTGCATCAAATCTCTTGTCAGTTAAAAAGGCCACCACTGATTTGAATTGTCATGTAACATTCACACCTAATGAAGTGTATTTTCAGGATATTGAGACCAGTAAGTTCCTGGGCAAAGGTGGAACCAAGGGAGACTTGTACTTGCTTGAGGACACAATGCTAGCTTCTGATTTATCCTGTGCTTTAAGTTCTGTTTCTCAATTACCTAAAGATGTAATATGGCATGCTAGACTAGGACACCCTCATTCTCGTGCCTTGAACATCATGTTGCCTAGTATTTATTTTAAAAGTGATTGTGAGGCTTGTATTCTAGGAAAACATTGCAATTCTGTGTTTCCTAAATCAATGACCATATATGACATGATGTTTGGACAGTACCCTGTGAATCTAGAGAACAACATAAATACTTTGTGACATTTATAGATGAAAATCTAAGTACACTTGGTTAACTTTGTTGAAATCCAAAGATAGGGTGCTAGAAGCTTTTAAGAACTTTCAAAGCTATGTTACTAATCACTTTCATGCCAAGATTAAGATCTTTAGGTCAGACAATGGAGGAGAATACACTAGCACAGCTTTCAAACAACACCTTGCCACACAAGGAATCATCCATCAAACCAGTTGCCCCTACACTCCACAACAAAATGGTGTGGCGGAGAGGAAAAATCGACACCTAATGGAGGTGGTCAGGAGTATGATGTTTCACATGAATGTGCCTAAGCGCCTGTGGGGAGATGCTGTGGTTACTGCCTCTTACTTGATCAACATAATCCCCACAAAAGTTCTCAGTGATAAATCACCCTATGAGGTACTCAACAAAACTAGGCCATCTATAGATCACTTGCGTGTGTTTGGGTGTATGTGTTTTGTTTTGATTCCAGGAGAGCTAAGAAACAAATTGGAGGCTAAAAGCACAAGGGCCATGTTTATTGGCTACTCTCCAACTCAGAAGGGCTACAAGTGTTATGTTCCATACACTAGGAAAGTTCTGATCTCCAGGGATGTTAAATTTGTGGAATCAAGTGATACAAGCCTAAGCTATCAAAGGCTGTATGACTCTTAGTACAAGAGAAGGAGCCGATCTGCACAAGGGGTGACTCGTCTGGATTGATCTAATCAACCAAAGGAATTTGGACAGAAGTAACTTGATGGATTGAAGTGCACCACACGAGGAATGGAGGGACTCGTGATACAACACAAAGCTTCTCTAGGCCGTGGAGGTACTGGTCTCACAAGGCAGAGAGAAAGGAGGCGAATTCTAGAGAGAGAATTCTAGGGTTTCCGAAGAAAAGCTTTTCTGTTTATTCAAGACTGCCCAAAGAAAGGGGGCGTGCAAAAACTATAAATAGGACTAAAGGAACAGGCTCCTTTAGGTCAGGAAATAAAAACTATAGTTTAAAAAAAGGAAATATAACAAAATGACATAATTCGTCATAGCTTGGACCGAAATAGCATCTAGGAATTATGTGAAGCAGATTGTGGCCTCGTTAAAAACCTTCCTCCTTAAAACCCACTGGGACAAAACCAAGAGCAAGGAAAAGAGCACACACAAGGAGCTTGGCCTAGTTACTTGATCAGTCCAAGAGTCTTGCTAGGCAAGTTGGTCTTCTATGGCAATGATCATCAGATTGTTGTGACTGTGGTTTGGAATGAATGGCCAGGGATCTCCTCTTGATGCTTTGGTATGTTCATCCGGTCCATCATCCTTCAAGCTTGGCTCTCCCATCTTCAGGGCATCCATCTTGGTGCTATCATCAGTAGCTTCTTTAGTGGTGTTAACCTGTTCAAGATCAGAAGCAAGTATCATGCTCTCATTAAACTTATGTTGAAGTATCTTAGCTCTTTGTCTGGTTATAGCTCCCTTGTATACGGTTGGTACTGGCACTTCTTGAACAGTCTCTGCCTTAGTTATCTTGCTGATCATGTCTTGGATATCAGGTTCAGTTAGGCCTGGTTCAAGCTCTGGTTGAATGTCCTCATCATTCCCTCCCTCTTCAAAAGGTTTTGACCTCAAAACTGGTTCATCTGCAAAACAAGGAGATAAATCAGCAACATTGAAGGTTGATGACACGTTCAACTCACCTGGCAGGTCAAGACAGTAGGCATTGTTGTTGATCCTCTCAACAACTTGGAAAGGACCATCTCCCCTTGGTTTCAGCTTGGAACTCCTCTGGTTGGGAAACCTTTCTTGCCTCATATGTAACCAAACCCATTCTCCTGGTTCAAACACAATCTCTTTGCGCCCTTTGTTGGCTTGCTTGACATACTGCTCAGTTCTCTTCTCCAGGTTCTCCTTAACCTTCTTATGCAATTCCCTTACATACTCAGATTTTGCTTCTCCGGTTAGACTAATCACTTCAGCTGGTGGTAATGGCTTGAGGTCTAAAGGGGTCTTAGGGTTGAAACCATAAGCAGCTTCAAAAGGTGACATCTTAGTAGCTGAGTGCTGAGCCCGGTTGTATGCAAACTCTATGAATGGAATGCAGTCCAACCCGTTCTTCATATTCTTCCCAATGGTGGATCTAAGCAGCGTAGAGAGGGTCCTGTTTACTACTTCAGTCTGCCCATCCGTTTGGGGGTGACATGTGGTGGAGAATAGCAGCTTTGTTCCCATCTTCTTCCATAATGTCCTCCAGAAATGACTCAGGAACTTGCTATCACGATCAGAAACTATGGTCTGTGGGACTCCATGTAAGCGTACCACCTCTTTAAAGAACAGATCAGCCGTTTTAGATGCATCATTCACCTTGGCACAAGGTATGAAGTGTGCCATTTTGGAGAATCTGTCCACCACAACAAAGATTGAATCCTTATGTTGAATCTTGGGTAAGCCTAGTACGAAGTCCATGGAGATATTCACCCAAGGAGCAGTGGGAATAGGTAGTGGCATGTATAGGCCATGGGGTTGTACTCGGGACTTAGCTTTCTTGCAAGTTACACATCTTGCACAATGGGATTCTACTGCCTTCTTGAGATGAGGCCAATAGAAATGTTCCCTTACCACAGCTAAGGTTTTATCCACGCCAAAATGTCCCATGAGCCCTCCTCCATGAGCTTCTCTGGTGATCAAGTCTCTCAGTGAACACTGAGGGATGCATAGTCTCTTGCCTTTAAATAGAAACCCCTAATGTAAGTAGAACTTCCCTTGTGGACCTCCGGTACAACTAGAGTAGATCTCAGCAAGATCCGGATCTCCTCCATATAGATCCTTGATGAATTCAAACCCCATCACCTTGGTTTCCATTGTGGCAATCAAAACATATCTTCTTGAAAGGGCATCAGCTACAATGTTTTCCTTTCCCTTCTTGTACTTGATGATGTAAGGGAAGGTCTCTATAAACTCCATCCAGCGGGCGGGCCTCTTCTTAAGGTTTGTTTGGCCTCTTAGATGCTTTAGAGTCTCATGGTCAGTATGGACCACAAACTCCTTAGATAGCAGGTAGTGTTGCCATGTCTCTAAGGCCCTCACTAGAGCATACAGCTCCTTGTCATAGGTCGGATAGTTGAGAGCTGCTCCACCTAACTTCTCACTGAAATAAGCAACTGGCTTCCTTCCTTGAATCAACACGGCTCCAATCCCAATCCCTGATGCATCACACTCCACTTCAAAGGTCTTGTTGAAGTCAGGTAAAGCTAGGACCGGGGCATGGGTTAGGCGATCCTTTAAGGTCTGGAAAGCTTCTTGTTGGGCCTTTTCCCATGTGAGCCCAACACTCTTCTTTACTACGGCAGTGAGTGGTGCATCTATACTACTGAAGTCTTTGACAAAACGCCTGTAGAAGCTGGCTAAACCATGAAAACTCCGGACTTGGCTAATGTTGGTGGGCTCTGGCCAGTCTTGTATTGCCTTTATCTTCTCCTCATCAACCTGTAATCCCTGTGAACTCACAACAAAACCTAGGAAAACAAGTTTATCAGTGCAGAATGTGCACTTCTTGAGGTTTGCATAAAGTCCTTCTTGCCGAAGTGTCTCTAATACTTGCTCAAGATTTGTCACATGATCAAATAAACAAGTACTGTAAATTAGGATGTCATCAAAGTAAACCACAACAAACTTACTGATGTATGGTCTAAGAATATGGTTCATGAGACGCATGAAAGTGCTAGGGGCATTGGTGAGTCCAAATGGCATCACTAACCATTCGTACTTCAGCTCTGATACCAGAAATGATACAAGCCTAAGCTATCAAAGGCTGTATGACTCTTAGTACAAGAGAAGGAGCCGATCTGCACAAGGGGTGACTCGTCTGGATTGATCTAATCAACCAAAGGAATCTGGACAGAAGTAACTTGATGGATTGAAGTGCACCACACGAGGAATGGAGGGACTCGTGATACAACACAAAGCTTCTCTAGGCCGTGGAGGTACTGGTCTCCCAAGGCAGAGAGAAAGGAGGCGAATTCAAGAGAGAGAATTCTAGGGTTTCCGAAGAAAAGCTTTTCTGTTTATTCAAGACTGCCCAAAGAAAGGGGGCGTGCAAAAACTATAAATAGGACTAAAGGAACAGGCTCCTTTAGGTCAGGAAATAAAAACTATAGTTTAAAAAAAGGAAATATAACAAAATGACATAATTCGTCATAGCTTGGACCGAAATAGCATCTAGGAATTATGTGAAGCAGATTGTGGCCTCGTTAAAAAACCTTCCTCCGTAAAACCCACTGGGACAAAACCAAGAGCAAGGAAAAGAGCACACACAAGGAGCTTGGCCTAGTTACTTGATCAGTCCAAGAGTCTTGCTAGGCAAGTTGGTCTTCTATGGCAATGATCATCAGATTGTTGTGACTGTGGTTTGGAATGAATGGCCAGGGATCTCCTCTTGATGCTTTGGTATGTTCGTCCGGTCCATCATCCTTCAAGCTTAGCTCTCCCATCTTCAGGGCATCCATCTTGGTGCTATAATCAGTAGCTTCTTTAGTGGTGTTAACCTGTTCAAGATCAGAAGCAAGTATCATGCTCTCATTAAACTTATGTTGAAGTATCTTAGCTCTTTGTCTGGTTATAGCTCCCTTGTATACGGTTGGTACTGGCACTTCTTGAACAGTCTCTGCCTTAGTTATCTTGCTGATCATGTCTTGGATATCAGGTTCAGTTAGGTCTGGTTCAAGCTCTGGTTGAATGTCCTCATCATCAAGAGGCTACTATGATGAGAAGAGTTGGAGTGAACTCAAAGACCTATCTCAATCTGCCTCTGATAGAGCTAACAACCTGAGGGTGATTCTGGAAAACCTTGGCATCAGTATGCCAAAGGAACCCATGGAGGCCAGGGAAACACCAGCTCATAGTGAAGCAACTGCTGAGGAGGACACTCCAGTCACTCATCCTGATCATGAGGGGGGCAATGAAACTATACATCCTGAAGAGAACTCAATGGCTCATGATCAAGATGAGATGCCATCAGACACAGCAAATGAGACTCAACCAGGCGACTCAAGTGAAACAAATGAGGCAGAAGCTGATCAGATACAACCTTTGAGAAGGAGTACAAGGATCAAGAAGCCTGCATCAAAGTGGCTCAACACAAGAGTATACTTCAATGCTGAAGCAGTAGCTCATCCAATCAGTGCAGTATGTTCACTTGCTCAGTATCCAGAAGATCATCAAGCCTTCATCAGTGAATTGGACCAGGAATGGATACTAAGATCATATCAGGAGGCCATGGAACATGAGGAGTGGAGAGAATCAGTTGGAAAAGAGACTGATGCTATGATAGCAAATGATACATGGTATGAAGCTGAGCTTCCTAAAGGCAAGAAGGCAGTGACGAGTAGATGGATCTTCACCATCAAGTATCTAACCAATGGAAAACCAGAAAGGAAGAAGACAAGGCTGGTAGCAAGGGGATTCACTCAAACATATGGAGAATACTATAATGATACATTTGCACCAGTGGCCAAGCTACATACAATAAGGATTGTTATTTCACTTGCTGTCAACTTGGGATGGGATCTATGGCAAATGGATGTGAAGAACGCCTTCCTACAAGGAGAGCTGGAAGATGAAGTATACATGCGACCACCTCCTGGCCTAGAGAACCTTGTGGCACCAGGAAATGTTCTGAGGTTAAAGAAGGCAATCTATGGCTTGAAGCAGTCACCAAGGGCCTGGTATCACAAGTTGAGTACAACACTCAATGGAAGAGGCTTTGTAAAATCTGAAGCTGATCACACCCTCTTCATACTCACTAGCCAGCAAGGAGTTATCATCCTAGTCTATGTAGATGATATTATCATCACTGGCAGCAACAAGGAATTGTTATCATCCTAGTCTATGTAGATGATATTATCATCACTGGCAGCAACAAGGAAGGTATACTCTCAACCAAATCTTTTCTTAAATCTGCTTTTGATATAAAGGATTTGGGAGAGTTGAAGTACTTCCTAGGGATTGAAATATGCCGCTCTAAATAGGGGCTTTTCTTATCCCAAAGGAAGTACACACTTGATCTTTTAAATGAGGCAGGAAACCTTGGAGCAAGACAGGCCAAAACTCCATTGGAAGAAGGGTACAAGGTACTGCGAGAGGGGGAGTTTGAAGATACTTGTTATGAAGATGTCAAGAAGTACAAGAGAATGGTTGGGAAGCTTATATATCTGACCATCACTCGATGATGTGATCATGGAAAGCACCAAGGAAGATGATGTGATCATGGACCAGATTACTAAAGAGGGCAAAGAGATCTTAGACGAGCCCCATGATGCCACAATGCACCAGCAGCCTGGTGATGATGCTCTGACCATTCCTGAAGATCCCATGACTCGTTCCAGAGTCAAGAAACTTAAAGAAACTGTTGTAGGATTACTCACTTCAAGCTGAGTTAGTGTCTAGGCAAGACATTTGGTGCGTTCTTTTTCCTTGCTTTTGGTTTTGTCCCACGAGGTTTTCCGGAGGAAGGTTTTTAACGAGGCCACAACTTGTCTTACACATCACTTAGGCTCTATCTCGGCCCAAGACTAGCAGAAGTATTACATTTTAAGTTTATGTTTATTTTAAACTATAGTTTTTTCTCTTTACTATTTTCGAAACCCTAGAGAGCCTGTTCTCTGGTTTCCTTTTATTTAAAGGGTTCTCCTAACCCTATTGTACTCAAGCAATCAATAATACACGAGTTTCTTTTCTCTCTTGACGGCTCTCTCTCTCTAGAAGTTGTCGAGTTCTGGTGTGTAATATCCAGAGACCTAAGGGCTTCTTATTTGGTGTGTCATATCCAGATCAGTCGCCTAGGAGTATCAAGAGATCATCCATCCCTCTTGTGTCACCATTCAATCCACAAACCTTGAAGAACATGAGTCCCTGATTTGTTCTTGCAAGGATCTATCCATCCCCATCAACCAAAGAGCATCCTAGGGGCGCATCAAGTGGTATCAGAGCAACTTTGGTTGGGAAGTACTCATTTTTCTATCTTGTTCTTTTTGTTTCATCCGTCTTTCATCTCTATCATCTTGAATAAGCAGTAGATCTAATCTGTTTAGGGCTGCTCAAATTTCATAGAGATTAGACAAGGTTTTAAACTTTTTCCTTTTTGCTTGCAGAAACCCTAGTTGATAAACCCTAGCCGCATAAGTTCTTGTCTCCCTAGATCACTTTGTTTCTTCTGCAAATCTTGTTAATCACCTTGAACACGAGTAGATCTAGGTTGTTAGGCTGCTCTGTTAAACCGAATAAGAGATGGAGTTATGATCTATTAGGAAGGCTGGAAAAGACTTATGAAATGGAGAGGAAGAAGTTTGGAGGTGTCCGTACAAGGCCGTACAGATGGTCCGTACAAGGCCGTACAAGTGGTCCGTACAAGTGGGTAAAAGAAAGTTTACCTTGGACGAGAAAACTTACCCGGGTAAGAGTAACTCGACCCAGGAACCTAAGGGTGTTTGCTTGGTGTGTTATATCTGAAAGATTGAGAAGAAACAGAGAATAAACGGATAGAATAGAGTTTGAGAGAGACTAGAAGAGATTTGGAGACTAAAAGCTTGAAACTTGGTTAAGAAACCATTTCGAGATGATGAACACCAAGAACACTAGAGAGAAATAAGAGAGACTCGAAAATTGCTTGCTTTGATTAATGAGAGGAGTTACAAATATATAGGGGAGGAAACAAGGGTTTACAACGGGTAGAAGATAAGGTTTAGGATAAGCTTTCTCGCCAAGCATGTGGAGTCAACCGGTCTTAGGCGCGCCTAATTCAAACTTGTGGATGGAGTGCTTCACACGCGAGATTCCTTTGGCATCTTGACCAGATGCTCTTCCAGCACGAGCCAGCCTGTCCAACGCGCGCCTCAGTCAAGCTTGATCCGCTTGGTAACTAGTAAGAGTAACTCTGGGTCGAGTTACTCTTACCCGGGTAAGTTTTCTCGTCCATGGTAAACTTTCTTTTACCCACTTGTACGGACCACTTGTACGGACCATCTGTACGGCCTTGTACGGACACCTCCAAACTTCTTCCTCTCCATTTCATAAGTCTTTTCCAGCCTTCCTAATAGATCATAACTCCATCTCTTATTCGGTTTAACACTCCCCCTCAAGCTTGACCATGTGGAACAAGTCAAGCTTGGAATGTCATGAGATCTTCCTCATTAAAAACCTTGCCAAAGAAAACCCTCCTTAGGGATAAAACCTCAGCAAGGAAAAGAGTAAAGACCTCATGACAGGGGATTAGTTTCACCTAGTGAGATCAATGAGTCCCAATCTCTGATGGATGGACTCAAGTGTCTTCTGTCTTGGAGCCTTAGTAAACAAATCAGCCAACTGGTCTTCACTCCGTGTATAGCAAGGTAATATCACTCCTTGGACTATCATCTGTCTTACCTTGTGGCAGTCAACTTCAATGTGCTTGGTTCTCTCATGAAATACCGAGTTGGATGCAATGTGGATTGCGGCTTGATTGTCACAATGCATGGTCATTGGTGTGGCTTGATCAATCTCCAAGTGCTTTAGTATTCCCTTGATCCAGACTAACTCATTAGTCAGCTTCAACATGGCCCTATACTCAGCCTCAGCACTCGAGCAGGATACCACTTTCTGCTTCTTGCTCTTCCAAGTAACCAAGTTCCCACCAATGAACGTGCAATAGCCTGTTGTAGACTTCCTATCTGCTCGATCTCCTGCCCAATCCGCATCATAGTATCCTACCACCTCAGTGCTTTTGTTGCATCCCATCCACACTCCTTGATCAGGTGAGCCATTCAGGTACATCAGAATCCGGTTAACCATGCTCCAATGATGTTCCTTTGGTCCTTGCATGTGTTGACTCACCTGGTTCACAGCAAAACATATATCAGTACGTGTAATGGTCAAGTAAATTAACTTACCAACAAGCTTTCTGTAAAGCTTGGCATCTTCAAACGGTTGACTGTCTTCAATCTCCCCCTCACGTGGAATCTTATACCCATCTTCTAAAGGAGTCTTGACACTCTTCCCTCCAAGTCTACCTGCATCTTTCAAAAGATCAAGTGTATATTTTCTTTGAGAAAGGAATAAACCTTCCTTGGATCTACATATCTCAATCCCAAGGAAGTATTTCATTTCTCCCAAGTCTTTAATCTCAAAAACCGACTTTAGAAAGTCCTTGGTTGATTGAATCCCAACCTTGTCACTTCCTGTGATGATGATATCATCAACATACACAAGAAGGACTACTATACCTGAGGAAGTGGTCAAGGTGAAGAGAGTGTGGTCGAGTTCAGTCTTCTTGAAGCCCTTCCCATTGAGAGTTGTGCTCAACTTGGTGTACCATGCTCTAGGAGATTGCTTTAGACCATAAATGGCCTTCTTCAATCTCAGAACGTTTCCATCTTTAACCAAGTGCTCAAGACCAGGAGGGGGAAGCATGTACACCTCATCTTCAAGCTCTCCTTGAAGGAAGGAATTCTTCACATCCATTTGCCAAAGACCCCATTCTAAGTTCACAGCAAGGGAGAGAACTATCCGGATAGTATGCAGCTTGGCAACCGGAGCAAAGGTATCAATGTAGTCTTCTCCATAAGTTTGAGTGAAACCTCTTGCCACCAGTCTTGTCTTTTTCCTTTCAACTTTCCCATTTGGAAGATACTTGATAGTAAAGATCCATCTGCTGGTCACAGCCTTCTTCCCTTTTGGTAGCTTACTCTCAAACCAAGTATCATTTTTGATCATTGCGTCTGCTTCAGCTTTAACTGACTCCTTCCACTCCTTGTCTTGCACAGCCTCTTCATAGGATCTTGGTAACTGACTCTCATCCAAACTGATCATAAAGGCTTTGTGCTCTTCCGGGTAATGAATTAGATTGCAAACAGCTTGGGCAGGATGAGCAACTGCTTGAGTATTATAGTATACCCGGTTGTTGATCCAGTTGGATGGAGGGTTTCTCACTCTTGTACTTCTCCTCAAGGGTTGAACTTCTTGAGCTGCTTCTGGTTGAGCCTCCTCAACCTCTTCTTCTTCATGGTTTCCATCTCCAACTTCTTCATCACCTTGGTCCACACCTTGATCATGTGTGGAACCTGATTCTTCATCATACTGCTCCTCTGGTTCATTTCCCCCCTCATGATCAAGGTGGGGTTCTTGTCCATTAGCCGTGGGAAGACCTTCTTGTTGTTGTCCTCCTCCACTCCTCGGATCCTGAGATAAGTTAATCCCAAGATTCTCCAGTATTATCCTCAAGTTGGCTGCCTTGTCAGATGCCAAATCCTTGAGTTCTGCTTGATTCTTCTCCTCATAGAACCCTCGTTCTTCCACGAACTTCACATCTCTAGACACCACTACCCTTCTGGTTGCTGGATCATAACACTTGTACCCTTTCTGAGTTGGTGAATAACCAATAAACATCCCCTTTGTGCTCTTGGCCTCCAACTTGTTCCTTAGCTCCCCCGGTTTATGAACAAAACAGAGGCAACCAAAGACCCTGATATGATCTAAGGCTGGTCTATGTTTGTTCAATACCTCAAAGGGTGATTGATCTTCAAGAACCTTAGTTGGGGTTCGGTTGATCAGATAACAAGCAGTAGCCACAGCATCACTCCAAAACCTCTTTGGCACATTAGCTTGGAACATCATGGACCTAGCAACTTCCATAAGGTGCCGGTTCTTCCTTTCAGCAACTCCATTCTGTTGTGGGGTGTAAGGACAGCTCGTTTGGTGAAGAATACCATGCTTGGATAGATGTTGCTTGAATGCTTGACTGGTATACTCCCCACCATTATCTGATCTAAAAATTTTCAGCTTAGCATTAAAATGGTTAGTCACATATGCTTGAAAATTTCTAAATGCATCAAGCACTCTATCCTTAGATGGAATCAAGGTTATCCAGGTGTATTTAGACTTCTCATCTATGAATGTGACAAAGTACTTATGGTTCTCCCTAGATAAGCAAGGTGCGGTCCAAACATCCGAGTGTATTAAATCAAAGCAGTGATCATAGATAGTAGAAGACTTTTGAAACACGGTTTTACAATGCTTGCCTAAGATACAAGCTTCACAATCATTATTTTCAAACATAACACCTGGAACCATTAAGCTTAAAGCCCTAACATGAGGATGTCCTAGTCTAGCATGCCACAAAGCATTCTTATTCAAAGCAGAAACAGAAGTAAAGGAACAACTATGATCAGGTAAAGAAGTAAGCTCCTCAAGCAAGTAAAGATCTCCTTTTGTAACTCCTTTCCCAATCAACCGACTGCTCTCAATATCCTGAAACTTCACATCATTAGGGCTAAAGATCACATTGCATTGCAAGTCATTAGTACATTTCTTAACTGATAACAAGTTTGAAGTAAACTCAGGCATGTAAAAGCATCTAGATTCTTTATCAAACAGTTTAAGCTTGCCTATACCCCTTATTGGAATTCTATCACCATTAGCTATCATAACATGTCCATGCGCAGGCTCAATATCTCTAATCAGACTAGTGTCACTAATCATATGATGAGATGCACCTGAATCAACTATCAACGGTTTAGACATGTTACAAGCACTATGAGATAAACCAACATTCCTAGAGTGAGTATAAGTATCAGTATTATCATGAATATTAGCAATCTTAGATGCACCAAAAGAGTACCCCCTGAGGTTACCAAAGATGTTACCATTGTCCTTGAGCATTTTGATGAGAGCATCCATCTCTGATCGGCGGATGAACTCATGCTCGTTTGGGCGGTTGGTTTGAGCTGTGTAAGACACCAGGGCTTTGTTCTCACCACCTTCAGTCTCCTGTGCCCGAGTAGATGGCCCGGCTCCACCCCCTCCTTGCTGATCACTCCCTCCATAGCTCACATTCGCCCTTGCATCTCTGTCCTTCATGAACTTGGATGGCTTGAGATGAGGATGGAGGATCCAGCACTGATGCTTGTTGTGACCTTGTCTCTTACAATGATCACAGTTGCCATTGAACCTCCTTTCTTCAAAGCGATTCACCTTGTTGGCTTGAGGTACCTCAGCTTGGTTAGCCAAGGTAAGCTCCCCCTTTCCTCCAAATAGGCCCAACGATCCTTGCTCCTTTTGAATCTGTGCGCAGACTTCTTCCAAGGTGGGTAGCTTCTCTGCTCGCAAGATGTGTTTCACCAGATCATTGTAGCTAGAGTTAAGAGTCAGGAGCAAGCCAAAGACTTTATCATGTTCCCTTCTCTCATTAACCTTAGCTAGATCGGTTGTGCTTGGCCTCAACATCTCAAGTTCAGACCACAAAGCTCTAAACTTTCTAAGGTGCTTTGTGAACTCCATGTCTTCTTGAGCTAGACTGTTGATGGCTCGCTTAATCTCAAACACACGAGTAAGGTTTGAGATGTTACCATATACCTTCTGAAGAGTGTCCCACAGGTCCTTTGCCTTCTCACAGTAGCTGTATGCCTCTAGGATAGACGGATCTAGAGAGCTTTGAAGGATAGACATCACCGTGTTGTCTTCCTGGATCCACTTCACTTCATCACATACGACAACCTCCTTGTCGCCTTCACGAGTAATGAGCTTTGGAGCCTCACCCTCAAGGATGTGGTTCCACAAACCCTTACTCCCCACTGCTGTCTTCACCACACGAGACCATAGGAGATAGTTTCCCCCCTTAAGTATCACTGGAATCATGGTTGTTTTGTTACTTTCCATCTTGAAGCTTTGCGGAATGAAAAAGGTGTTCTTGAGTGTTCTTCGTGAGATATGAAATCAAAACCAAGATTTACGAGAACCTGGCTCTGATACCATGAAAGATTGAGAAGAAATAGAGAATAAACGGATAGAATAGAGTTTGAGAGAGACTAGAAGAGATTTGGAGACTAAAAGCTTGAAACTTGGTTAAGAAACCATTTCGAGATGATGAACACCAAGACCACTAGAGAGAAATAAGAGAGACTCGAAAATTGCTTCCTTTGATTAATGAGAGGAGTTACAAATATATAGGGGAGGAAACAAGGATTTACAACGGGTAGAAGATAAGGTTTAGGATAAGCTTTCTCGCCAAGCATGTGGAGTCAACCGGTCTTAGGCGCGCCTAATTCAAACTTGTGGATGGAGTGCTTCACACGCGAGATTCCTTTGGCATCTTGACCAGATGCTCTTCCAGCACGAGCCAGCCTGTCCAACGCGCGCCTCAGTCAAGCTTGATCCGCTTGGTAACTAGTAAGAGTAACTCTGGGTCGAGTTACTCTTACCCGGGTAAGTTTTCTCGTCCATGGTAAACTTTCTTTTACCCACTTGTACGGACCACTTGTACGGCCTTGTACGGACCATCTGTACGGCCTTGTACGGACACCTCCAAACTTCTTCCTCTCCATTTCATAAGTCTTCTCCAGCCTTCCTAATAGATCATAACTCCATCTCTTATTCAGTTTAACAATATCTGAGTTATTCATCTAGAAGTATCAAGAGATCTTATCATCCCTCTTGTGTCACCAATCGATCCACAACCTTGAAGAACTTGAGTCTCTGATTCGTTCTTGCAAGGATCTATCCATTCCCATCAACCAAAGAGCATCCTAGGGGCACATCAAGTGGTATCAGAGCAACTTTGGTTTGGGAAGTCTCGTTTTCTCTCTTGTTCTTTTTGTTTCATCCGTGTTTCATCTCTATCATCTTGAATAAGCAGTAGAACTAATCTGTTTAGGGCTGCTCGAGTTTCATAAGATATTAGACAAGGTTCTTAAACTTTTCCTTTTTGCTTTGCGGAAGCCCTACAGAGAGAAACCCTAGCCGCATAAGTCTTTGCCTTTTTAGATCACTTTGTTTCATCTGTTTAACTTGTTAATCACCTTGAGGACGAGTAGATTAATGTTGTCAGGGTTCTAGAAAACCTTAGAGAAGATTAGAAAAAGTTTAGAGGATTTTCCTTTTTGCTTGGTAGGCGGAAACGCTTTTCCTTTTACCTAGCCGATTTTTTCCTTTTTGCTTTTGTCTTGCAAAACAAGCTTGATTTCGTGTTCTCCCTTTTTCCTTTTTGCTTATCTTGTTACCTAGAAACCTTTTACTGGTTATTTTTGTTTACCTTTGTGCAGGAAGCATGGGATCCGAGTCTGAAGAAGAAGCTGCACTCGTCAGGAAGAACAAGCTTCTCATGGAGGCTATGTCGGCTCAACTCAATCAGAACATGGTGGCAACCATGACCGAGATGATTAGGACCAACCTCAATGACATCCGGAGAGAGCTCAGAGAAGACATCAGGAGAGCTACTAGTCAAGTTCCAAACCGAGAGACTAGGAGAGAAGAGAGACCTCATGCAACTCGACAAGAGCATGCCGGTTATGAGGAGACTGACAATGAGTATGAACACCTCAGTTCATCGTCAAGACAAAGCCAAAGAAGACATAGGTGTGTCCAAGAAAGAAGGATGAACCAGGGAGATGAGCTTGCTGGTTTGAAGATAAAGATACCCCCATTCCATGGCAAAGCTGATCCGGATGCCTACCTTGAGTGGGAGAAGAAGATTGAGCTAGTCTTTCAGTGTAAGCAGTACACAAACCACAAGAAGATTCAGATTGCTGCTACTGAATTCTATGACTATGCTCTAAGTTGGTGGGATCAGTACATCACAACTCGTAGATGTTGATCTGAGTTAATAAAGAGAGGAGGTCTAAGAGGTTCAGAATGATGTTTGGGATCAAAGGAAGGTTTGTGCAAAATTAGGGCGAGTGTACGGACGGTACTGACTGTACGGATTGTACGGCCGACCGTACGGACCACTCGACCTAAAACACTTTATTCTCGACCAAAAACCATTTTGGGTTTGTGCAAATTCCGGGTCAAGTTGTACGGATGAACCTGGTCCGTACAACCTAAGGTCCGTACAACAATGGTGGATACTTGGGTTACAAGGCAGGAAGAAGGCAAGGTTAAATGGTGTGGGTAAAAGAAGGAAGTTAACCATTGGGGTTACTCAGTAAGAAGATGGCTCGCGGATAAGGGTTTATGCTTGACCGAGACAGGCTGTCCCTTGCTGGAAAGAAGAAGGCATCTGGTCAAGATGCCAAAAGGATCTCGCACCCACAGCCACAAGTTTGAATCAGGCGCTCCTCTTCCCCTTGACCGGCCACGTCTCCCCTTCCATAGCCTTTGCTTTTGTATCCGTTGTAAACCTAAATCACTCTCTATATATTTGTATCTCCTCTCAGAATAATCAATCAAGCAAATCATTTCTTTCTCTTGTGGTTCTCTCTACTCTCTCTCGAGTTCATCATGAACATCGAGCAAACTCTCTTCTAATCTCTCAATCTTTCACTCTTTCTCTCATACTCTCGGTTACTCTCGGTTACTCTACTCTCATTCTCTCAAAATCTCATGGTATCAGAGCCAGGTTCGTTACAGAACTCGCATAGTTCCTATCATGCTTATAACACTAGTAAACTGCTTGTAGTTGATTCAGGAGCCTCTCACCATATGATTAGTGATGATAAACTGATAAAAGACATAGAACCGGCACATGGTCATGTAATGATTGCTAATGGTGATAGGATAGCAATAAGAGGAATTGGCAAGTTGAATCTATTTGATAAGGAGTCTAAAGCGTTTTATATGCCTGAGTTCACTTCTAATTTGTTATCAGTTAAGAGATGCACCACTGATTTGCATTGTAATGTCATATTCAGTCCTAATGATGTGAAGTTTCAGGATATTGAGAGCCATAAGTTGATCGGAAAGGGAGTAACCAAAGGAGATCTTTACATGCTTGAAGACATTGCCCCTCGTTCTGATTTTAAATACTCGTTTAGTTCTACTTCTGTGTTGAATAATGATGCATTGTGGCATGCTAGAGTAGGTCACCCACATGTTAGAGCCCTAAGTTTAATGTTACCAGGTGTCATGTATAAGAATAATGAATGTGTAGCATGTATCTTGGGTAAAGATTGTAAGGCAGTTTTTCCAAAGTCTAATACTCTTTATGAAAAGTGTTTTGATCTTGTGCATTCAGATGTTTGGACTGCTCCTTGTTTATCTAGAGATAATTATAGATATTTTGTAACTTTCATTGATGAAAAATCAAAATACACCTGGATAACACTTATTCAAACTAAGGATAGAGTTCTTGATGCATTTAGAAACTTTCAGGCGTACGTGATTAACCATTACCATGCCAAGATTAAGATTTTCAGGTCAGATAATGGTGGGGAGTATACGAGCTTGGCATTCAAGCAACATCTAGCTCAACATGGGATCCTTCATCAAACCAGCTGTCCTTACACACCCCAGCAAAATGGAGTTTCTGAAAGGAAGAACAGGCATCTTATGGAGGTGGCTAGGTCAATCATGTTCCAGTCAAACATTTCCAAAAGGTTTTGGAGTGATGCTGTGATGACTGCCTGCTATCTGATCAACAGGACACCCACCAGAGTTCTGGATGACAAAGCTCCATTTGAAGTTCTAAATAACGAGAAGCCAGTCTTAAGTCATCTAAGGGTGTTCGGGTGTCTTTGCTTTGTTCTGGTTCCCGGGGAGATGAGGAACAAGCTGGAACCAAAGAGTACAAGAGCCATGTTCTTGGGGTATTCAACAACACAGAAGGGGTACAAATGTTTTGATCCAAAGACGAGGAGAGTTCTGGTGTCCAGAGATGTAAAGTTTGTGGAGTCAAGAGGGTACTATGAAGAAAAGAGTTGGGATGATTTGAAGGATCTATCCCAAGCTTCTGATAAGGCTGCTAGTCTCCGGATCATTCTTGAAGGTCTTGGGATCAATACAACCCAGGATCAAAGAAGACAAGAAGAACCTAATGAAGCTGAAGATCAAACCCACCATGATCATGAAGGGGGAAATGAACCTGAGGATGGAAGTCAAGATGAGGAGCACTCAGGAGATTATGATCAAGGTGAGGTAGCAAGTGAAGAAGGAAGTGAAGAAAACAATGGACCTGAACCTGAGCAAGAAGGTCATGAGGAACCAGTGGAAGAAGCACCTCCACTAAGAAGGAGTATGAGGATAAGAAGAGACCCATCAAACTAGGTAAACACTCGAGTGTACTATAATGCCCAAGCAGTAGCTCATCCAAGTTAGGTGGTATGTTCTTTTGCCTAGCTTCCAAAAGAACATTGGGCATTCATATCAAGTCTGGATGAAAGCCAAGTTCCTCGGTCATATGAGGTGAGATTTTGAGAGAATGAGAGTAGAGTAACCGAGAGAATGAGAGAAAGAGTGAAAGATTGAGAGATTAGAAGAGAGTGTACTCGATGTTCATGATGAACTCGAGAGAGAGTAGAGAGAACCACAAGAGAAAGAAATGATTTGCTTGATTGATTATTCAGAGAGGAGTTACAAATATATAGGCAGAGATTTAGGGTTACAACGGATACAAAAAGCAAAGGTTATGGAGTGGGAGACGTGGCCGGTCAAGGGAAGAGGCGTGCCTGGTTTGAACGAGTGGATGAGGGTGCGAGATGCTTTTGGCATCTTGACCAGATGCCTTCTCCTTTCCAGCCTTGGACAGGCTGTCTTGGTCAAGCTTGACCCCTTATCCGCGAGCCACTTCTTTACCGAGTTACCAACAAGTTAACCTTCTTCCTTTTCACCCACCAAGGTTATCTTCTTCCTTCTGCCTTGTGACTCAAGTTTCGGCCACGGATGTACGGAAAATGAGTTGTACGGATCCGTACAACTTGACCCGGAATTTGCACAAGACCAAAATGTGATTTGGTCAAGTTTAAAGTCATTTGGGTCGAGTGGTCCGTACGGTCGGCCGTACAGTCCGTACGGTCTGTACCGTCCGTACACTTGACCCGAAATTTGCACAACCTCCCTTTGATCCTAAAATCCATCCTAGACCCTTTAAACCTCCTCTCTTTATTACCTCAGATCAACACTCCCCCTCAAGCTTGACCATGTGGAACAAGTCAAGCTTGGAATGCGATGAGCTCCCCCTCATTAAAAACCTCACCAAAGAGAAAACCCTTTGTGGGATAAAACCCTTTGATGAGGGAAAAAGAGTGGAGACCCCATAGCGAGGGGATTAGTTGTCTGGTAAGAGGTCAATGAGTCCTAATCTAGTATGAATAGACTCAATGACCTTCTGCCTTGCAGCCTTAGTGAAGACATCCGCCAACTGATCCTCACTCCTTGTGTAACATGGCAAGATCTCTCCAAGACCAATCATTTGCCTCACCTTGTGGCAGTCGACTTCAATGTGCTTGGTCCTTTCATGGAACACCGAGTTGGTTGCAATGTGGATAGCCGCTTGGTTATCACAATGCATAGTCATGGGTGTGGCTTGCTCTACTCCTAGATGCTTCAGTATCCCTTTGATCCACACCAATTCATTTTGTCACTTCAGCATGGCTCTATACTCAGCCTCAGCACTTGAACAAGAGACCACCTTCTGCTTCTTGCTTTTCCAAGTGACCAGGTTTCCTCCAATAAAGGTACAATAGCCAGTGGTCGATTTCCTATCAGCTCTATCTCCTGCCCAATCTGCATCGCAGTAACCCACCACTTCAGTACTCTCATTGCACCCCATCCATACACCTTGGCCTGGTGATCCATTCAGATAGCTCAGGATCCGTTCCACCATCCTCCAGTGATGCTCCCTTGGTTCTTGCATGTGCTGGCTCACCTGGTTCACAGCAAAACAGATATCAGGACGAGTAATAGTTAAGTAGATTAGATTACCAACCATCCTCCTATAGAGTTTAGGATCTTCAAGGTATTGGCTGTTCTCAATCTCCCCCTCACGTGGAACTTTATATCCATCTTCCAGTGGCATTTTGGCTGTCTTCCCACCTAGTTTACCTGCATCCTTCAAAAGATCAAGTGTATATTTCCTTTGGGACATGAATAGACCTTCCTTGGCTCTACATATCTCAATACCAAGGAAGTATTTCATCTCCCCTAGGTCTTTAATCTCAAACACAGTTTTCAAATAATCTTTTGTATCTTGTATACCTTCTTTGTCACTTCCAGTTATGATGATATCATCAACATAAACTAGAAGGACAATAATACCTGAGCTTGTGGTGAGGGTGAAGAGAGTGTGGTCTAACTCAGACTTCCTGAAGCCACGCCCATTCAGAGTAATGCTCAGTTTGTTGTACCGAGCTCTAGGCGACTGCTTTAGACCATAGATTGCTTTCTTCAACCTCAGCACATTTCCTGGTTTCACAAGACTCTCAAGACCTGGTGGAGGCTTCATGTAGACTTCATCTTCAAGTTCTCCTTGAAGAAAGGCATTCTTTACATCCATTTGCCAAAGATCCCATTTCAGATTGGTTGCCACTGATAGAACAATCCGAATGGTATGGAGTTTAGCAACTGGTGCAAAGGTGTCAAGATAGTCTTCTCCATATGTTTGAGTGAAGCCTCTAGCCACCAATCTAGTCTTCCTCCTTTCTATCTTCCCATTTGGCAGGAACTTGATGGTGAATATCCACATACTGGTTACTGCCTTCTTCCCCTTAGGTAGCTCACTTTCATACCATGTCTCATTCTTGATCATGGCATTAGCTTCATCAGCAACAGAGGCTCGCCATCTTTCATCCTTCATAGCTTCCTCATATGACCGAGGAACTTGGCTTTCATCCAGACTTGATATGAATGCCCAATGTTCTTTTGGAAGCTTGGCAAAAGAACATACCACCTGACTTGGATAAGCTACTGCTTGGGCATTATAGTACACTCTAGTGTTTACCCAGTTTGATGGGTCTCTTCTTATCCTCATACTCCTTCTTAGTGAAGGTGCTTCTTCCACTGGTTCCTCATGACCTTCTTGCTCAGGTTCAGGTCCATTGTTTTCTTCACTTCCATCTTCACTTGCTACCTCACCTTGATCATGATCTCCTGAGTGCTCCTCATCTTGACTTCCATCCTCATGTTCATTTCCCCCTTCATGATCATGGTGGGTTTGATCTTCAGCTTCATTAGGTTCTTCTTGTCTTCTTTGATCCTGGGTTGTATTGATCCCAAGACCTTCAAGAATGATCCGGAGACTAGCAGCCTTATCAGAGGCTTGGGTTAGATCCTTCAAATTATCCCAACTCTTTTCTTCATAGTACCCTCTTGATTCCACAAACTTTACATCTCTGGACACCAGAACTCTCCTCGTCTTTGGATCAAAACATTTGTACCCCTTCTGTGTTGTTGAATACCCCAAGAACATGGCTCTTGTACTCTTTGGTTCCAGCTTGTTCCTCATCTCCCCGGGAACCAGAACAAACAAAGACACCCGAACACCCTTAGGTGACTTAAGACTGGCTTCTCGTTATTTAGAACTTCAAATGGAGCTTTGTCATCCAGAACTCTGGTGGGTGTCCTGTTAATCAGATAGCAAGCAGTCATCACAGCATCACTCCAAAACCTTTTGGGAACGTTTGACTGGAACATGATTGACCTAGCCACCTCCATAAGATGCCTGTTCTTCCTTTCAGCAACTCCATTTTGCTGGGGTGTGTAAGGACAGCTGGTTTGATGAAGGATCCCATGTTGAGCTAGATGTTGCTTGAATGCCAAGCTCGTATACTCCCCACCATTATCTGACCTGAAAATCTTAATCTTGGCATGGTAATGGTTAATCACATACGCCTGAAAGTTTCTAAATACATCAAGAACTCTATCCTTAGTTTGAATAAGTGTTATCCAGGTGTATTTTGATTTTTCATCAATGAAAGTTACAAAATATCTATAATTATCTCTAGATAAACAAGGAGCAGTCCAAACATCTGAATGCACAAGATCAAAACACTTTTCATAAAGAGTATTAGACTTTGGAAAAACTGCCTTGCAATGTTTACCCAAGATACATGCTTCACATTCATTATTCTTATACATGACACCTGGTAACATTAAACTTAGGGCTCTAACATGTGGGTGACCTACTCTAGCATGCCACAATGCATCATTATTCAACACAGAAGTAGAACTAAACGAGTATTTAAAATCAGAACGAGGGGCAATGTCTTCAAGCATGTAAAGATCTCCTTTGGTTACTCCCTTTCCGATCAACTTATGGCTCTCAATATCCTGAAACTTCACATCATTAGGACTGAATATGACATTACAATGCAAATCAGTGGTGCATCTCTTAACTGATAATAAGTTAGAAGTGAACTCAGGCATATAAAACGCTTTAGACTCCTTATCAAATAGATTCAACTTGCCAATTCCTCTTATTGCTATCCTATCACCATTAGCAATCATTACATGACCATGAGCCGGTTCTATGTCTTTTATCAGTTTATCATCACTAATCATATGGTGAGAGGCTCCTGAATCAACTACAAGCGGTTTACTAGTGTTATAAGCATGATATGAACTAGGCGAGTTCTGTTCTAAATGATCAATGTCTTTAAGCAGTCTAGATGCATCCTTATGAGAGTCATTTTCATCTTTCAAGTGATCAGGGATACTAGACAACCTATAAGCAGCATAGGAATACCCTAGAGGGTTACCGGATACATTACCATTCTCATTGAGAGCTTTGATGAGGGCATCAATGTCTGACCTCCTGATCAGCTCATGATCCATGCTCTTCAAGGGAGTGTGTTGAGAAGTCAAGGCCTTTCCTTCCCCTTCACGAGTGGTTGAACCTGCTCCAGCTGAACCACCAGCTTCACTTGCCTCGGTTGAAAGGTGGGCTCTTGCATCACGTTCCTTCATGAACTTTGCTGGTTTGAGATGGGGGTGGAGTATCCAGCACTGGCTCCTCTTATGACCCGGCTTCTTGCAGTGATCACAGTTGCCTCCAAACCTCCTATCTTCACCACCTCTTCTTTCATCAGGCCTGAACATGGCTCTGTTAGCCTGAACAGCCTCGGCTTTATTGGCCAGGGAAAGCTCCCCCTTTCCACCAAACAACCCCAAGGACCCTTCCTCCTTCTGGATCTGAGCACACACTTCCTCCAAAGTTGGAAGCTTTGGTGACCTGAGTATGTGCTTAATCAGATCGTTGAAGGCCGGATTCAGAGTCAACAACAACCCAAACACCTGATCTTGTTCACGCCTCTCCATGAGAGTATCTTGATCTGTTGTGTTGGGTCTAAGCATCTCTAGTTCGGACCACAGTGCCCTGAACTTACCCAAGTGTTTGGTAAACTCAACATCTTTTTGAGCAAGAGTGTTTATGGCTCTCTTGAGCTCAAACACTCGGCTCAGATTGGAAGTGTTACCATAGATCTTCTGGAGAGTCTCCCACAGGTCCTTTGGAGTCTCGCAGTAGCTGTAAGCTTCTAGGATGGGTGGATATAGAGAACCTTGAATCATGGTTTGCACCATCATGTCATCTTGGATCCACTTCTGTTGAGCAGCTAAAGCAGCCTCCTTTGCACCTTCTTCCTCACTAGCAACTGATTTTGGAGCTTCATCAGTGATATGACTCCACAAACCCTTGCTTCCAACCGCAGTCTTCACAAGCCGAGACCACAACAGGTAGTTTCCACCACCTTTAAGAGTAACTGGAACTGCTAACATCACCTTGCTTCCTTCCATCTTCTAAACGAACCTCAAGAACCCAGAAAGCTTGAACCTTTGAACTCGAGATGAAGCTGAAGATAGTAGATCTAAACACCAGGATGTAACAAACCTGGCTCTGATACCATGAGATTTTGAGAGAATGAGAGTAGAGTAACCGAGAGAATGAGAGAAAGAGTGAAAGATTGAGAGATTAGAAGAGAGTGTACTCGATGTTCATGATGAACTCGAGAGAGAGTAGAGAGAACCACAAGAGAAAGAAATGATTTGCTTGATTGATTATTCAGAGAGGAGTTACAAATATATAGGCAGAGATTTAGGGTTACAACGGATACAAAAAGCAAAGGTTATGGAGTGGGAGACGTGGCCGGTCAAGGGAAGAGGCGTGCCTGGTTTGAACGAGTGGATGAGGGTGCGAGATGCTTTTGGCATCTTGACCAGATGCCTTCTCCTTTCCAGCCTTGGACAGGCTGTCTTGGTCAAGCTTGACCCCTTATCCGCGAGCCACTTCTTTACTGAGTTACCAACAAGTTAACCTTCTTCCTTTTCACCCACCAAGGTTATCTTCTTCCTTCTGCCATGTGACTCAAGTTTCGGCCATGGATGTACGGACCATGAGTTGTACGGATCCCTACAACTTGACCCAGAATTTGCACAAGACCAAAATGTGATTTGGTCAAGTTTAAAGTCATTTGGGTCGAGTGGTCCGTACGGTCGGCCGTACAGTCCGTACAGTTCGTACCGTCCGTACACTTGACCCGGAATTTGCACAACCTCCCTTTGATCCCAAAATCCATCCTAGACCCTTTAAACCTCCTCTCTTTATTACCTCATATCAACATGAGGAAGCTATGAAGGATGAAAGATGGCGAGCTAATGCCATGATCAAGAATGAGACATGGTATGAAAGTGAGCTACCTAAGGGGAAGAAGGCAGTAACCAGTATGTGGATATTCACCATCAAGTTCCTGCCAAATGGGAAGATAGAAAGGAGGAAGACTAGATTGGTGGCTAGAGGCTTCACTCAAACATATGGAGAAGACTATCTTGACACCTTTGCACCAGTTGCTAAACTCCATACCATTCAGATTGTTCTATCAGTGGCAACCAATCTGAAATGAGATCTTTGGCAAATGGATGTCAAGAATGCCTTTCTTCAAGGAGAACTTGAAGATGAAGTCTACATGAAGCCTCCACCAGGTCTTGAGAGTCTTGTGAAACCAGGAAATGTGTTGAGGTTGAAGAAAGCAATCTATGGTCTAAAGCAGTCGCCTAGAGCTTGGTACAACAAACTGAGCACTACTCTGAATGGGCGTGGCTTCAGGAAGTCTGAGTTAGACCACACTCTCTTCACCCTCACCACAAGCTCAGGTATTATTGTCCTTCTAGTTTATGTTGATGATATCATCATAACTGGAAGTGCCAAAGAAGGTATACATGATACAAAAGATTATTTGAAAACTGTGTTTAAGATCAAAGACCTAGGGGAGATGAAATACTTCCTTGGTATTGAGATATGTAGAGCCAAGGAAGGTCTATTCATGTCCCAAAGGAAATATACACTTGATCTTTTGAAGGATGCAGGTAAACTAGGTGGGAAGACAGCCAAAATGCCACTGGAAGATGGATATAAAGTTCCACGTGAGGGGGAGATCGAGAACAGCCAATACCTTGAAGATCCTAAACTCTATAGGAGGATGGTTGGTAAGCTAATCTACTTAACTATTACTCGTCCTGATATCTGTTTTGCTGTGAACCAGGTGAGCCAACACATGCAAGAACCAAGGGAACATCACTGGAGGATGGTGGACCGGATCCTCAGTTACCTAAATGGATCTTCTGGCCAAGGAATATGGATGGAATCCAATGAGAGCACTGAAGTGGTGGGTTACTGTGATGCAGATTGGGCAGGAGACCGAGCCGACAGAAAGTCCACTACAGGTTATTGCAGCTTCATTGGAGGGAACCTGGTTACTTGGAAGAGCAAGAAGCAGAAAGTTGTCTCGTGTTCAAGTGCTGAAGTTGAGTATAGAGCCATGTTGAAGCTGACAAATGAATTGGTGTGGATCAAAGGGATATTGAAGCATCTAGGAGTTGAGCAAGCCACACCAATGACTATGCATTGTGACAATCAGGCGGCTATCCACATTGCAACAAACTCAGTGTTTCATGAGAGAACCAAGCACATTGAGGTAGACTGTCACAAGGTGAGACAAATGATTGGTCTTGGAGAGATCTTATCGTGTTATACAAGGAGTGAGGATCAGTTGGCGGACGTCTTCACTAAGGCAGCAAGACAAAAGGTCATTGAGTCTATTCATACCAGATTAGGACTCATTGACTTTGCACCAGACAACTAATCCCCTCGCTATGAGGTCTCCACTCTTTTTCCCTCATCAAAGGGTTTTATCCCACAAGGGTTTTCTCTTTGGTGAGGTTTTAAATGAGGGGGATCTCATAGCCTTCCAAGATTGACTTGTTCCATATGGTCAAGCTTGAGGGGGAGTGTTGATCTGAGTTAATAAAGAGAGGAGGTCTAAGAGGTTCAGAATGATGTTTGGGATCAAAATAAGGTTTATGCAAAATTAGGGCGAGTGTACGGACTGTATGTATTGTACGGCCGACCGTACGGACCACGCGACCTAAAACACTTTATTCTCGACCAAAAACCATTTTGGGTTTGTGCAAATTCCGGGTCAAGTTGTACGGATGAACCTGGTCCGTACAACCTAAGGTCCGTACAACAATGGTGGATACTTGGGTTACAAGGCAGGAAGAAGGCAAGGTTAAATGGTGTGGGTAAAAGAAGGAAGTTAACCATTGGGGTTACTCAGTAAGAAGATGGCTCGCGGATAAGGGTTTATGCTTAACCGAGACAGCCTGTCCCTTGCTGGAAAGAAGAAGGCATCTGGTCAAGATGCCAAAAGGATCTCGCACCCACAGCCACAAGTTTGAATCAGGCGCTCCTCTTCCCCTTGACCGGCCACGTCTCCCTTTCCATAGCCTTTGCTTTTGTATCCGTTGTAAACCTAAATCACTCTCTATATATTTGTATCTCCTCTCAGAATAATCAATCAAGCAAATCATTTCTTTCTCTTGTGGTTCTCTCTACTCTCTCTCGAGTTCATCATGAACATCGAGCAAACTCTCTTCTAATCTCTCAATCTTTCACTCTTTCTCTCATACTCTCGGTTACTCTCGGTTACTCTACTCTCATTCTCTCAAAATCTCAATAGAAGGAATGGAGAGGAACCAGTTGAGACTTGGACAGAGATGAAGTCTATCATGCGCAAGAGGTTTGTTCCAAGTCACTACCACAGAGACTTGCATCACCGGCTTAGAAAGCTTACTCAAGGTTCAAGATCAGTGGAGGAGTATTACCAGGAGATGGAGTTGCTCATGCTAAGAGCTAGCATATCAGAAGATAGAGAAGCAACCATGTCAAGGTTCCTGTGTGGTTTAAACCGAGAGATACAAGACAATGTTGAGATGCAACATTATGTGTAGCTTGAAGAGATGCTACACAAGGCTATTCTTGTGGAGCAACAGCTCAAGAGGAAGGGACATTCACGCAACCACTATGGCTCTAACCGGTTACACAACACCAAGGAAGAGAAGTCACCTTACCCTAAGGAGTCTAAACCGTTCCAGAAGGACAACAAGTCCTATCCAAGAGAAGAAACCAAACCAAGCAGTGCTCTTGACAAGGGCAAAGGCAAGGTTGAAGCTTCTAGTTCCAGAGCTCGTGATGTCAAGTGTTTCAAGTTCCAAGGAAGAGGTCATTATGCCAATGAATGTACCAACAAGAGAGTCATGATCTTGCTGGAAGATGGAGAGTATGCCTCAGAAGATGACAACACCGAGTCTGACCAAGAAGACACTGAAGAAGAACATGAAGAAGGACCAGTCCTGGGGAAGCTTTTAGTAGCAAGAAGGCTTCTAAGCTTTCAAAACAAGGCTGAGGAGCTAGAGCAACGTGAGAACCTCTTCTACACCCGGTGCTTGGTCCAAGGGAAAGTGTGCAGCCTCATTGTTGATGGAGGAAGTTGTGTGAATGCTGCGAGTGAAACCATGGTCAAGAAGTTGGGATTGAAGGTTCAGAAGCATCCCAAACCTTACCGGCTACAATGGCTGAATGAAGAAGGCACCATGAAGGTTTCAAGTCAAGTCCTCATTCCCTTAGCCATTGGTAGATATGAAGATGAAGTCTTGTGTGATGTGTTGCCTATGGAAGCTGGTCACATACTTCTTGGAAGACCTAGGCAATCTGATCGCCGAGTTATCCATGATGGCTTCACCAACAAGCACTCCTTTGAGTTCAAGGGACGCAAGACCACTCTGGTTCCCTTGACACCTAAGGAAGTTCAACAAAATCAGGTTCAACTCCAAAAGAAAAAGGAGATTGATCTAAAACCGGCTGGAACTAAGAAGCCAAACTTCTATGCTAACATGGGTGATATCAAAAGAACTCTCTACTCTAAACAATCTGCTATCTTACTTGTGTTTAAAGAAACCCTTTTGAGCTTAACAAATTCTACACCGGTGTATCCGAGTGAGATGGTTTCTCTTTTGCAGGAGTTTCAAGATGTCTTTCCAGAGGAAAATCCCATTGGTTTACCACCTTTGAGAGGGATTGAGCACCAGATAGACTTTGTTCCAGGATCTACACTTCCAAACCGTCCAGCATACAGAACCAACCCGGTTGAGACCAAGGAGTTGCAAAGACAAGTAGAGGAACTCATGGAGAAGGGCTATATCCGAGAGAGTTTGAGCCCATGTGCTGTACCAGTGCTCCTAGTGCCTAAGAAGGATGGTACATGGCGAATGTGTGTTGATTGTAGATCAATCAACAACATCACATTGAAGTATCGCCATCCTATCTCTAGAATTGATGATATGCTTGATGAATTGCATGGTTCTTGCATCTTTTCAAAGATAGATTTAAAAAGTGGTTATCATCAGATTAGGATGAAGGAAGGAGATGAATGGAAAACTGCATTCAAAACTAAACATGGATTATATGAGTGGTTAGTTATGCCATTTGGATTAACCAATGCACCTAGTACATTCATGAGGTTAATGAATCATGTTCTTAGATCATTCATAGGCATTTCTGTTGTAGTATACTTTGATGACATCTTAGTATATAGCAAGAACTTAGAAGAACATCTAGAACATCTTAGGGCTGTCCTGAATGTTCTAAGGAATGAAAAGCTTTATGCCAACTTGAAGAAGTGCACCTTTTGCACGGATAACTTGGTTTTTCTAGGCTTTGTTGTGAGTGCAGATGGAGTTAAGGTCGATGAGGAGAAGATCAAAGCCATCAAGGACTGGCCGAGTCCAACCACAGTAGGAGAAGTGAGGAGTTTCCATGGGCTTGCTGGGTTCTATAGGCGATTTGTGAGAGACTTTAGCACCATTGCAGCTCCCTTGACTGAAGTGATAAAGAAGGATGTTGGATTCAAGTGGGGAGAAGCACAAGAGAAGGCTTTCCAGAGCCTAAAAGAGAAGCTTACTCAATCACCTCTTCTTATGCTTCCTGACTTTACTAAAACGTTTGAAATAGAATGTGATGCCTCAGGAATTGGAATTGGTGCTGTATTGATGCAGGATAGGAAACCTATAGCCTACTTCAGTGAGAAGCTTGGAGGAGCCACTCTCAACTATGCAACCTATGACAAAGAGCTCTATGCCTTGGTGAGGGCATTACAAACGTGGCAACATTACTTGTGGCCCAAGGAGTTTGTCATACACACTGATCATGAGTCCCTAAAGTATCTAAAAGGGCAGAGTAAACTTAGCAAGAGACACGCAAGGTGGGTTGAGTTCATTGAGACCTTCCCATACGTGATCAAGTATAAACAAGGTAAGGAGAACATAGTTGCTGATGCACTATCTCGGAGGTATGCTCTCTTGACCACTCTAGATGCTAAGTTACTTGGATTTGAGCAGAGAAAAGATATGTATGATACTGACCATGATTTCAAGGAAGCTTATGCTTCTTGTGAAAAGTTTGCTGCAGGGCATTACTTTAGACAAGAAGGCTACTTGTTTTATGACAATAGGTTATGTGGGCCTAACTGCTCTTTGAGAGATCTTTTTGTCAGGGAATTCCATGGGGGCAGTTTAATGGGACACTTTGGGATTGCCAAGACCTTAAAAGTTTTGCAGGATCACTTCTATTGGCCGCATATGAAGAGAGATGTGGAGAGAATCTGTGGGAGGTGTGCTACTTGCAAGCATGCCAAGTCCCAAGTCCAATCCTAGTGTTTGTATACTCCTTTACCCATTCCACACCATCCCTGGAATGACATTTCCATGGACTTTGTTGTTGGATTGCCTAGGACTAGAACCGGAAAGGACTCAATCTTTGTTGTTGTTGATAGGTTCTCTAAGATGGCACATTTCATAGCATGTCATAAGACTGATGATGCATTGCATGTTGCTAACCTGTTCTTTAAAGAAGTTGTTCGTTTGCATGGCATGCCTAGAACTATAGTTTCTGATAGGGACACTAAGTTTCTTAGTTACTTCTGGAAGACACTTTGGTCTAAGCTAGGCACTAAACTGTTGTTTTCTACTACTTGTCATCCGCAAACTGATGGACAAACTGAAGTGGTTAATAGAACCTTAGGAAAACTCCTGCGTGCATTCATTAAAAAGAACTTAAGGACATGGGAAGAATACTTACCACACTGTGAATTTGCATACAATCATGCTATGCATTCTGCTTCTAAGTATTCACCTTTTGAGATTGTTTATGGGTTCAATCCCACCTCTCCTTTGGATCTATTGCCTTTACCTGAGTGTGAAAGGATCAGCCTAGATGGCAAGAAGAAAGCAGAGATGGTCCAACGAATCCATGAGAAGGCTAGACAAAACATTGAGCAGAAAACCAAGCTTTATGAGAAGCAAGCCAACAAAGGGAGACGTGTGAGAACCTTTGAAGTAGGTGACCAAGTTTGGTTGCACCTGAGGAAGGATAGGTTCCCCAACGAGAGGAAGTCCAAGCTGATGCCAAGGGTTGATGGACCTTTCGAGATCATCCACAAGATCAATGACAATGCCTACAAACTTGATCTCCAAGGTAAGTATGATGTATCAAATAGCTTCAATGTCACTGACTTGGCTCCTTTCGCTGTAGATGAACTGATTTGAGGACAAATCCTTTTCAAGAGGGAGGGGATGATGTGATCATGGACCGGATTGTTAGTTTTATCAGAGCTCAGGCTGTGTGTGTGAAGAGCCCGCCATCAAAGGCAGAGAGAGAGAGCTTGAGAGTGAAAGAGAAGGGTCTGATCTAAACAAAGAGGTGTCTTGAATCAGAAACAAAGTATAAGAGATTAAGAGAGATTAAGAGAGATTTTGAGTATAAGAAATAGGTAGATTAAATGGAGACTGATCAAGAACGAGAACTCTTAGGAAGGAGAAGGGGAACTCCCTCTAACTCTCTTAACCATTAGAAATCGCCCAATGGGTCTTTTTATATGCTTTTCAAGGCTGAAACATAAACCTAAATCTAATGGCTGATAGGACTTGAAGATGGACGCCTAGGATTCATTCTTGGAGTGGTCTTGATGCAATCTGAGTGATGGGAGCTGATTGGTTGGTCAAAGGGAAGGCTGGCTCCTTATTGGCTTCTCATAGGCGCCCATGAATGTTCCCATGTATCTGTCCAGATACATGGTCCCCTACATAGCTTCTGGACAGCTCATGCCAGCTCACTCTTTTGTCTTCTTCTCTTAAAGGTTTGTCTTCTTCTCTTAAGCTTTTGTCTTCTTCTCTTAAGCTTTTGTATTCTTCTCTTAAGCTTTTGTCTTCTTCTCTTAAAGATCAGAAGCTCGTCTTTTAGTCCTGGACTTTGCACGGGCCGTACCTTTTCGCCCTATTTTTGCACGAAGCCCCCAAACATCTTTAAAGCCGTAATGAGAACATCTTTGGGTCGCCCGATTTTTGCACGGTCCGTACCTCGCCCTATTTTTGCATGGTCCGTACCTCGCTCTATTTTTGCACGGTCCGTACCTCGCCCTATTTTTGCACAAGTCCCAAATCTTCTCAAATGGTCGAGTGTAAAGGTTTCGGGTCAACCTGGTCCGTACGGACCCGTACAGTCCGAGTACATCCGTCCGTACCAAATCCGTACGGCCTCGCCCTAACTTTGCACATTCTCCCATTTGCTCCTCAACAGCCTTCTAAGTCCCTCCTGGACTTGGCCCTATCTTTGCACAACCTCCAGAGCACTTCTAAACACCTTTAGTCACTTCTAAAGCCTTGTAGACAATCTCCGGAGGTTTCACCCTAACTTTGCACCAGACCCAAACTCATCTCAACTCTTCCTTTGGCTCCATTTCTTTCTTCAAGTTAACACTCCCCCTCAAGCTTGACTTTAGAGATCCTAAGTCAAGCTTGGAACCTTGAAGAACTCCCTCATTAAAAACCTTATAAGAGAAAACCCTCCTTAGGGATAAAACCCTCATAAGGAAAAGAGTAGAGCCTTCAAGGCCTAGGGATTGGCCAGTGTGTCTTTGGTGTTCTCATCAGTGTGATGAACACCAAGACCCTGGATCATGGCCTAACCGTGATATGCAACTCATTGGCTTCATTGCACATTACCAACTCCTTCTCGGATCTCTTCTTTGGGGCTGGCTTGTGTCTTCCCTTCTCTCATGGCTTCTTGCCTTCCCCATCAGGTCAGATCACACGCCTAGCTTCTCCTTGTCTTCTTGAGTATCCAAGTAAGGTACCTGATACATCATTCTACAAGTGTATCAGTTCTCAAGAGATAAACCTATCATGAATGTATATAAAGAGATAAGATCAGGTTTACTCCCTTGTTTAGATGGTGAGGAGTGGCTGCTCTGAACTAGCCACTTGAATCCTTCACTTGCTGATCTTAACAGCTCCTTCTCTTATCATGCAAGCTCATCCACACTCCCCCTCAAGCTTGAAACCAAGTATAGAGAAGGTCCAAGCTTGAATGGTGAGCGCATATTAACTCCATGATAATTCATGTGGAGGGCACCACCATCTTCTTCAGACTTGATGATTGAGTCTCCACTACATCACCACTGCATTGAGGAGATACCTCAGTCCACTCTACAAGCACCTCACACTTAGCTTGTTGAGTGACCTTCTTCTTCCCTCACAACGGCTTCATCTCTTCTAGATCAGCATGCAATGGCCTTGAGTAACATAGGTCATTGAGCTCTAGGATCATCAGGTGGCTCACTTTGCTCCCCTCCTCAAGCTTGGATTCGTTATGTTTCCAAGCTTGAAGTGAGCCTCAATGAGCCTTACGATTAGGAGCACACCACATACATGGACTGTGCATTCAACCACTGATCAACCCTTTTCCTTTATCTCCAATGCCTACTGATCATCAGTCTCCTCCAGACTTAAGTGATGATCACTTGCCTTGTGTATCCCCACATACACCCCAGCACCAATAACTCTCCATTGCTGAAACAATGGTCACTGCCTTTTCTTTCTTGATTTGGTTAGACACTGAACACTTCTTATGTTCCTGTACAACACTCAAACTCAAGTAAAGATTAGACACAATGCATTGGAATTTTGCCAATGTCTTACTAGCTTTGCACTTAGATGACCTCTTATTATCATTAAGATCCATCTAATGCAAGAAAGTTCTTTTCAAGAATCAGGTCAAGACATTTAGGCTACTTCATAATCAATATGCAACAACCTTTAATCTGATTCTATTGCAAGCAAGCTGGAAAAGACATTTAATCTAGCATCCTAGCAACACAAGTGATTTAGAATCGAGGCTATGCCATATTATTATGAATAATCAGACCCAATGCTATGCTTTCAATCTGTCTACTTCATGAATGCACCAGATTCAGAACATACTATCCAATATATTGATTAGCAAACATTATAGAACAGGAGCAAGCATTTTAAAACTCAATCATCAATCAAGACTTTTTATAGCATCCTGGGACAGAGTCTAAACAATCTCATTTAGCAATCTTTCAACAAGTATCCTCAGGTTATCACATCACATCACAACACACAGCACATTATACTCAAGCTTTATACAAAAGGAAAGAGCTTTCTTACAGCCAAGGATCATTGTATAGATCCTTGATTCCATTGGACAGAATCTGAGTTGTTGGCGTGCACTCCAACTTCTCCATCTTCCATGGACCTTTCCTTTCACCCCACCATGGCAAAGACTCCACCTTTCTTCACTTTCAAGACGCCATCACCATGAACAAGAGGAAAGCTTTCATCTTTCTTCTTGGACAGTATATAGAACCCATGAACAAGCTGCTTGAAGAGGGTAGCTAATCCACTTCATAGCTTCTGTCTCATAGTTTCTTCTTTCTTCAGGACGCATGAGAGAGTGGGAGAGACCAAGAACAGCTTCTGGAAACATCATGGATGGACCACACCTTCTTCTGGACAGAAACTTCTTCTTGGTTTAAAATCACCATGGGAGAGAGCTTGAGCTTGCGGAAGCTTGGAACCAAGTTCTGATGAACCTGGCTCTGATACCATGTTGATTTTAAACCAAGAAGAAGTTTCTCTTAGAGATCCTAAGTCAATCTTGGAACCTTGAAGAACTCCCTCATTAAAAACCTTATAAGAGAAAACCCTCCTTAGGGATAAAACCCTCATAAGGAAAAGAGTAGAGCCTTCAAGGCCTAGGGATTGGCCAGTGGGTCTTTGGTGTTCTCATCAGTGTGTTGGACACCAAGACCCTGGATCATGGCCTAACCGTGATGTGCAACTCATTGGCTTCATTGCACATTACCAACTCTTTCTCGGATCTCTTCTTTGGGGCTGGCTTGTGTCTTCCCTTCTCTCATGGCTTCTTGCCTTCCCCATCAGGTCAGATCACACGCCTAGCTTCTCCTTGTCTTCTTGAGTATCCAAGTAAGGTACCTGATACATCATTCTACAAGTGTATCAGTTCAATGTCACTGACTTGGCTCCTTTTGCTGTAGATGAACCTGATTTGAGGACAAATCCTTTTCAAGAGGGAGGGGATGATGTGATCATGGACCGGATCACTAAGGACAAACAAGGAGAGTCTAGATGAGCCACATGAAGCCACATTGCACCAGCAGCCTGGTGATGATGCTCTAGCCATTCCTGAAGGTCCCATGACTCGTTCCAGAGTCAAGAAGCTTAAAGAGAATGTTGTTGGATTACTCACTTCACATCCACAACAAGAAAGTCTTGGACAAGGTCTGATCCGAGATGTCTTGATCACAATTCAAGCCATCTCTACATCAAGCTGAGTTAGTGTCTAGGCAAGACATGGGGTGCGTGCTCTTTTCCTTGCTTTTGGTTTTGTCCCACGAGGTTTTCCGGAGGAAGATTTTTAACGAGGCCACAACTTGTCTTCACATCACTTAGGCCCTATCTCGGTCCAAGGCTAAAGAAGTTACATTTTATTTCATTTTAAAGCTTAAGTTAAAGTTAAACTATAGTTTCCTTTTTACTTGTTTCTGAAACCCTAGAGAGCATGTTCTCGGTTTCTCTTTATTTAAACGGGTCTCTAAACCCTATTGTACTCATCCATCCTTTAATCAACGAGTATTCTTTTCTCCTTGACGGCTCTCTCTCTAAGACAAGTTGTCGAGTTTCTTCTGCTGTGTAGTATCCAGGAACCTAAGGGTGTTTGCTTGGTGTGTTATATCCGAGTTATTCATCTAGGAGTATCAAGAGATCCTATCATCCCTCAAGTGTCACCAATCGATCCACAACCTTGAAGAACTTGAGTCTCTGATTCGTTCTTGCAAGGATCTATCCATTCCCATCAACCAAAGAGCATCCTAGGGACGCATCAAGTGGTATCAACCAAAAAACATTTTCACAATAATAAAAACAACATTTCTGGTCATGTTTTGAGTCTTGATCAGTTTCTGAAATATAGCAAAAGCTTTGATCACTTTGAAAAGGTTTAGAGCTTGAGTTGAAACAAACTGATTTCTGTTTTAGACAAACTTGTGATTCATTTGCTAGAACTGAAGAGAAGTGTTTTGTTGTGAATTTTCCTAGGCATGATTTGAACACTGATGATTGTTTCGCATCCACATATGTCTTGAAAGAACCTAGGAAGTTGCATGAACCGAAATTGCATCATTCTGATTTTAGGTTTGAAATTTTGAAATCTGCAAATATCTCTGAGCTTGAGATTGATTGTTTGTGTGCTGAAAATGATTCTAAACGTGTAGGATTGTTCTTTGAGGATATTCTAGTGTATAACACTTTCTTTGATAAACCTGTTGCACAATTGAAACTTGAACTCTCTGCTTCTGACTGTGTGAACTTGATCCTTGATGATATTTGGGTCTGTAATATTTTCTTTGATATGCATAATAGATGGAAGAGTCATACTGTTTTGTGCTCTGGAGACATCCTTGTCTATAATACTTTCTTTGACCTGATAACCCACTTGACTTGTACAAAAGAAGCTGAGAAAGGTACAGGTGAAAAGAGGAGCTACAATGATCAGAGTATCAATGATGAGTCTTTGGCTAAGTTGGAGAAGCACCAAACAAATCTTGAAAACTGCCTAGTCGCCAGCTGTGATATAGGAGCAGTCAGAAGATCCTATCTCATCAACCAAAATGATTTAGGCCATGAAACCAACTGCATTAAAAACTTAACTCATCAGGCTATCACGTCGAATTGGACTCATGTCCAAAGCTTCTCAGGTGAAAGAGTTATGGGTTCTACAAGTCAGGTGATACTATCTGTGCTTTGTTTGAATTTTGCTAAGTTTAGAACATCTCAAACCTATCTATGGCGACCTGGTGAGCATGCTAAGGTAAGTGGTAATGTTTTCAATGATTCTCTTATCACTCTTTACACAGATATAATACTCTTGTTTTTATCAAAAGAGCCAAGTATAGATTTCAGGAAAGCTTTGAAGGGTGTAAGGAGAAGCTACAAGCGTGAGGAAGATATGAGGTTCAAACCACCATATTTGGACCAGGATAAGCACCAAGGCGTCACTTGCTTCATCATCATCAAAGAAGCACCTCCAGATGCAACATACAAGCCAAAACCGAGCAGAAAAGGATTTGGACTATTGCTCTTACTCTATGATAAAAGTTTATGTGTTAAATTATTGTGTGTCAAAGAGTATGATGCAGGTTTGAGTAATGAATCAGGAATCAAACGGATCAGTCCCTTCTACATATCTGAACCAGTCAGCGGCAATGCCTATCAAAGAGGCTTGCAAGGTAAGTGTAATCTGATTTTAAACTTTGATGTTACTGATTTGGTTCCCTCTATTGCAGATAAAACAGATTTGAGGACAAATCTTTTTGAAGAGGGAGGGGATGATGTGATCATGGAAAGCACCAAGGAAGATGATGTGATCATGGACCAGATTACTAAAGAGGGCAAAGAGATCTTAGACGAGCCCCATGATGCCACAATGCACCAGCAGCCTGGTGATGATGCTCTGACCATTCCTGAAGATCCCATGACTCGTTCCAGAGTCAAGAAACTTAAAGAAACTGTTGTAGGATTACTCACTTGACATCCACAACAAGAAGAAAGTCTTGGACAAGGTTTGGTCCGAGATGTCTTGATCACCATTCAAGCCATCTCTACATCAAGCTGAGTTAGTGTCTAGGCAAGACATTTGGTGCGTGCTCTTTTCCTTGCTTTTGGTTTTGTCCCACGAGGGTTTCTGGAGGAAGGTTTTTAACGAGGCCACAACTTGTCTTACACATCACTTAGGCTCTATCTCGGCCCAAGACTAGCAGAAGTATTACATTTTAAGCTTATGTTTATTTTAAACTATAGTTTTTTCTTTTTACTATTTTCGAAACCCTAGAGAGCCTGTTCTCTGGTTTCCTTTTATTTAAAGGGTTCTCCTAACCCTATTGTACTCAAGCAATCAATAAACCACGAGTTTCTTTTCTCTCTTGACGGCTCTCTCTCTCTAGAAGTTGTCGATTTCTGGTGTGTAATATCCAGAGACCTAAGGGCTTCTTATTTGGTGTGTCATATCCAGATCAGTCGCCTAGGAGTATCAAGAGATCATCCATCCCTCTTGTGTCACCATTCAATCCACAAAACTTGAAGAACTTGAGTCCCTGATTCATTCTTGCAAGAATCTATCCATCCCCATCAACCAAAGAGCATCCTAGGGGCGCATCACTAGCCCAGATATCTGTTTTGCTGTGAACCAAGTCAGTCAGCATATGCAAGGCCCTAAAGTTCATCACTGGAATATGGTGGAGAGGATCCTAAGATACTTGAGAGAAGCTCCTGGCCAAGGTGTGTGGATGGCTTGTAATGGAAGCACTGAAGTAGTAGGATATTGTGATGCTGATTGGGCTGGAGACAGAGTTGATAGGAAATCAACAACTGGTTACTGCACCTTCATTGGAGGAAATTTGGTTACATGGAAGAGCAAGAAGCAGAAGGTGGTATCATGCTCAAGTGCTGAGGCAGAGTACAGATCCATGAGGAAACTAACAAGTGAGCTTATATGGATCAAGGGATTGCTAAAGGACCTGAGTATAGAGATCACCTCACCCATGACAATGCATTGTGACAACCAGGCGGCTATCCACATTGCATCCAACTCAGTGTTCCATGAGAGGACCAAACATATAGAGGTTGATTGTCACAAGGTGAGGCAAGCAGTGGAGCAGCAAGTGATACTTCCTTGTTACACTAGAAGTGAAGAGCAACTGGCTGACATATTCATCAAGGCAGCCAGCAGCAAGGTTTGTGAGTTCATTCATCCTAAGCTTGGACTCATAGACCTCACTCGCCACTAGTCCCCTTCCCATGAAGTGTTCTACTCTTTTTCCTTGGCTTGGGTTTTATCCCAAGTGGTTTTTTCCAAGTTAAGGTTTTAATGAGGGAATGCTTCATGGTTTCCAAGCTTGACTGGTTCCCATGGTCAAGCTTGAGGGGGAGTATGACATGAAGGCATGAAGAGATGAATAGCAATGCAATCAGAAGAAGAATGAAGCAAATAGGTGTAACTTGTTGAGCAAGGTTGTCCGTACAACCTTAACCTAACTTGGCGTGCAAGGTGTTGACATGAAGAAGAAATATGCTGGAAATAAAGAAGACAACAAGAAGAATGGATTCAGATGGTTGAAGGAGTTCTTGGTCTAAAGAGACTTGGGACACAAGTCTGTCCGTACAGTCTTGCTTCTCAAGGAACCAATTTAACCTAGATAAACTTGGGAGACAAGGAGAAGCAAGTTTAAACTCGCCTAGACTGAATTTGAATGTTAGGAGACCTTTGCAAGTCTGGACAAGAAGTGGGATGTCGGCCAGAATTAAAAACAATAAAGATCACATGCTCACTTAAGGAGTGAGCCAGTCCAAACCTGTCACTTTCTCTGCCCAGACCTTGTGAAGACCACCATTGTTTATTCTTATTCTTCTTGTCTTGTTTTGTCTTTAAATATACATTGTATGGATCCCAAATTAAGAAAGGAATATCATTCCTCTTTATTCTAATTTCGTGGCTCTCTCTCTCCTCACTCTCTCTCACGAATTCTCTCCTTCTTCTCTCTAGTTCTTCCTGTTCTTCAAGCACCTCACAAAACCAGACACTAAATCTACTTATTCTAACATTGATGATGAAATCTTTAGAGAATAAGAGAATAGAGATGAATGTTTAGACAGAATCAAAGAGAAACTAAAAGAATAGAGAGATTAAGAACAGATTTATGAGAGAAACCATTTCGGCTAAGAGAGAAAGAAAAGAATAGAATTGCTTGATTATTATTGATACTTGACAGAATGAATATATAGGAGAGCTACAAGGTTTTTCAGAAACAAAAGGAAGAGCAAATGTGTGGACAGAAGCATTAGGCGCGCCTCTCTTCCAACGTTCGACCAAGGGGAGCCACAAGGAGAGAATCAGCATCTTTGACAAGATGCTGATCCCTTTACAGCCTGTACACGCCTTATCCAGACTGCTTTTTACCGGATAGATCAAGATAAGGCACGGTAAGCTTCTCTGGTTACTCTTTGATTTACCCAGATCAACTTTCACCCTTTTTGGTCGAGTATTTGGGTCGACCATAATCTGTACGGCCTGTACGGACATGGTCGACACCAAACTTCTCCAATCCTTTCTCTTCTCTTTACACTTCTTAACCCAATGCTCCTATATCATTCTAACTTATCAGAACTCCTCAACTCAACACTCCCCCTCAAGCTTGACCATGTGGAACAAGTCGAGCTTGGAAGGCTATGAGGTCTTCCTCATTAAAAACCTCACCAAGGAAAACCCTTTTGGGATAAAACCTTTATGAGGGAAAAAGAGTAAAGACCCCATAGCAGGGGATTAGCTGAGTTGGGTAAGATCAATGAGTCCCAACCGGCCATGGATGGACTCCATTGTCTTTTGTCTAGCTGCCTTAGTGAACACATCTGCAAGCTGATCGTCACTCCTAGTATAGCAAGGTAAGATCACCCCTAACCCAATCATTTGCCTCACCTTGTGGCAATCAACTTCAATGTGCTTGGTCCTCTCGTGGAAAACTGAGTTGGTGGCTATGTGGATAGCAGCTTGGTTGTCACAATGCATTGTCATTGGAGTGGAATGCTCAATACCAAGATGCTTCAAGATGCCTTCAATCCAGACAAGTTCATTTGTCAACTTCAGCATTGCTTTGTACTCAGCTTCAGCACTGGAGCAAGACACCACCTTCTGCTTCTTGCTCTTCCATGTAACAAGGTTCCCTCCAATGAACGTGCAGTAGCCAGTAGTGGACTTCCTATCTGTTCTATCACCAGTCCAATCCGCATCAAAGTAACCCACCACTTCAGTGTTGTTGTTGCATCCCATCCATACTTCTTGGCCAGGAGAACCATTCAGATAGCTCAGGATCCGTTCCACCATGTTCCAGTGGTGTTCCTTTGGGATTTGCATGTGTTGGCTTACCTGATTCACAGCAAAACAGATATCAGGACGAGTGATAGTTAAGTATATTAGCTTACCCCCTAGCTTTCTGTAAAGCTTGGCATCATGGAATGGTTTGCTATCCTCTATCTCCCCCTCACGAGGAACCTTATACCCATCCTCCATAGGCATCCTTTCTGTCTTCCCTCCAAGTTTACCTGAACCTTTCAAAACATCAAGAGTATACTTCCTTTGGGACATGAACAACCCTTCCTTGGATCTACAAATCTCAATTCCAAGGAAGTATTTCATTTCCCCCAAGTCTTTAATTTCAAAAACAGATTTGAGGTAATCCTTAGTACCCTTAATACCTTCCTTGTCTGGTGTGATCCTGAGCAGGCTCAAGCTCAAGTCAAAGGATCCAATGTATTGGCTAGCTAAACTACTGATCAAAGCTTAGCTGAATGAGCAGTTTCAATGTCTCATTGGAATGGTCTATGAAGTATTAGACAGAGAGAAGGATAAGAGACTTGATGCGGCCTCTGATAGTCATGGGATGATCATGAAACAGTGTGGACATGGAGAGGTCAAGATGGATGAAGCAACAGCACGTGGAGGATCCAAAGACCATCAGGAGACACTCCAGTACTCAGTTAAAGTCGTGGGCATCATGAAGAAGGAAAGGGAATTAAACCATTGGTTTAATCTCTGATTGTTTAAGGGATTGTAATGTTTTTAATTTGAACCAAAGGCAATTTCATTTTGGGATTAACCAGGGTAAACCAAAACCAATTAGGAATAGGTTTAGACTAAACCAACTTGGTTTAGGTTTAGGGTTTTTTAGCTTAGGATTTCGTTTTCTTCTTTCTTATTTATGTAGCCACGAGCCACCATGTAAGCAATCAACCATTATTCAATTAAATTAAGCTTTGGCTCAGACAATTGTCTCTTAGGAGATTCTATATCTTGTTCACGTTGGTGAGCAGTTTTATATCACACTAAGGAAGAGTTAAACCTTCTGTGATCCATCCTAGACATCAAGCAGGACGCCTCTGTGTCTCAGGAGTAGCCAAACATCTTTAGAGCATCTCATAGTTCTAAGGAGAAGACCATCTCCATCATCTATCATCGATCCACGCCCCCTTCAAGTGATCCAGGGAGAGACAGCCATTCCAGGGCCGTACCAAGTGGTATCAGAGCCTCTTGAAGGTTAGGGTAACAGATCTTAATCTGGTTTCATCAACTGCACACGATTTTTGTCTCTTTGGTAGCTGATCTACCACCAAATTCGTTTGGAAGAGGAGAAGAGTGACAGAGAAGAGAAACTACCACAACAACAAAATCAACAAACCCTAGGAGCTTGGTTGACACCACACACGTCACCATGATAATGCCTGAGGTCTTTGTTGGAGGAAGATGTCCCACAGCTTTTATATCATGGGCTGTAGGCATATACAACTTTATCCTGCAGAATCAAATATCTTCACAGGAAAGCTTAGCCTTTGCTATTAGTCTACTGAGAGGTGAGGCTAAGGAATGGTGGAGGGAAGAGGAAGAAGCACGCTGGTATGAAGAAGAACAACTGGAAACTTGGGATGAGCTCAAAATAGCCTTGAGTTTTAGGTACATACCTGGTTTTCAATGGGAGGAAACTGCACTGCCATACTCACCACCAGAGAATCCTTTACCCACGTCTGCAGCTGATAAAGAAGTACACATACAAGTATTGTGTGAGCTCGTGTCTGATCAAAGAAAACAAGAAGAAAAAGTGCCTGGAGAGTCATCTACAACTCATGAATTGGTGCTTGCTGTGGTTGATCAGGGTGAAAGCTTTCAGTCTTTAACTTGTAGTTTACTGACCTTGTCTACTTTATACTTCCAGTCCATCTTATTGGAGCATCTGAGAGTTTTTAAGGGCTTGCAGCAAGTCGTTTTTGAACCAGGAGGAAGCTTGAGTGTTAGTAGAAGGCACAACAACAATCTGGCTTAGAAAACAGTTTCATACAAGCTTCATCTGCAAGGTTTCTTCACTCCTGAAGAACAAGATTTGAGGTCAAATCTTTTTGAAGGGAGAGAGGATGGTGTGATCCTAAGTAGCTGCTGTGATAAGAGAAGAGAGTCAGCAGGTAACACGTTTTTGATCAGATCCATAATTGATCAGAACCAGCTTAGAAGAGCAAAACAAAAACTTGTTGTTGTTAAGGAGGAGAAACTGCTTGCTCTAAGTTCTGTTTGCAATGAGATATATCTAAGGCACGTGAAAGGATTGCAGCACTTTGTATTCAAACCAGGAGAAGAGGTTTGTGTGTGCAAAGACATGAATCAATTCGTGGTTAAAACAGTCAAGAGTTTGGAGTTGATTGTTCAAGGAACTGCCATCTTACAAGACTTGGATTTGAGGACAAATCCTTTTGAAGGGAGAGAGTATGGTGTGATCCTGAGCAGGCTCAAGCTCAAGTCAAAGGATCCAATGTATTGGCTAGCTAAACTACTGATCAAAGCTTAGCTGAATGAGCAGTTTCAATGTCTCATTGGAATGGTCTATGAAGTATTAGACAGAGAGAAGGATAAGAGACTTGATGCGGCCTCTGATAGTCATGGGATGATCATGAAACAGTGTGGACATGGAGAGGTCAAGATGGATGAAGCAACAGCACGTGGAGGATCCAAAGACCATCAGGAGACACTCCAGTACTCAGTTAAAGTCATGGGCATCATGAAGAAGGAAAGGGAATTAAACCATTGGTTTAATCTCTGATTGTTTAAGGGATTGTAATGTTTTTAATTTGAACCAAAGGCAATTTCGTTTTGGGATTAACCAGGGTAAACCAAAACCAATTAGGAATAGGTTTAGACTAAACCAACTTGGTTTAGGTTTAGGGTTTTTTAGCTTAGGATTTCTTTTTCTTCTTTCTTATTTATGTAGCCACGAGCCACCATGTAAGCAATCAACCATTATTCAATAAAATTAAGCTTTGGCTCAGACAATTGTCTCTTAGGAGATTCTTTATCTTGTTCACGTTGGTGAGCAGTTTTATATCACACTAAGGAAGAGTTAAACCTTCTGTGATCCATCCTAGACATCAAGCAGGACGCCTCTGTGTCTCAGGAGTAGCCAAACATCTTTAGAGCATCTCATAGTTCTAAGGAGAAGACCATCTCCATCATTTATCATCGATCCACGCCCCCTTCAAGTGATCCAGGGAGAGACAGCCATTCCAGGGCCGTACCATTTCATTCCCAGTTATGATGATATCATCAACATAGACTAGGAGGACAATAATACCTTAT
>CAJHQP010003240.1:0-70711 GCA_905132765.1 Moricandia arvensis | reverse complement strand
TTATCGATGACCCCACTATTCTAATTCCGAGGAACGATCACACATTGATGGGAAGCGAGGGTAGGTTACATTACAATAACCCCACTATTCGCCTAAAATTTTACCCAAAAGCAAAGAAAAACAAAATTAAAAAAGAAAAAGAAAATAAGATGCAAGATGGATGTATCAGATCATGTCACTAAGTTGAGATCTAAAAAGATTCAGAGAGAAAAGGGAAGAAAGGAATCAGAGAAACTTTGTGCCTGCGTGTTAGCAAAACTTGCAGAGGTAAGGATCCATGTGTCCTTGAACGAACTCCCAAGGTAACGTACGCTTTTATTTTATGCAAAGAAATTAAAAGTTCAGTAGAGGGGGTGACCTCAAACTAAGTATTTGCTCCTAAAGTTGTTGTAAAATGGAGTTCAGAATCCATTGAACTAGGTTGTTAGGCGCATTGCAAGAAGCTGGTCTTAATAAGTTCTTGGTGGACTTATCAAAATCTCGTTCACATTTCCTTTCTGATTTCACGCGTCATTGCATCAGGCCTTAGCCGCAAATTGATGGTCTTTACTTTTGTTTGCATACGAGAGTTGGAGTTAAAAAAGGATCAAAATATTAATATTTGAGTTCTAGAATATCTACATTTCCGTGCTTCCTATCCCCTATAGTTCATTAGGTTTTGAAACCCTAGATCTAGGCATATTACATTTACATTAGTTAGTTTATTTGCATATTTTCATATTTGCGATTATTAGCATATTTCCATAAAGTTTCATTATTATAATATTTCCATATCTCATCCCTACTTCTTGCTAAGGAATATTTCCTTAATTAAAATCGTTTACCACTGAATATATATATTCGCATCAGTTAATTCTTCAGAAATAAGAAATCTATTGTGTTACCATTGCTCTGTGTGAATTCGACCTAAGTACTAACCGATCTCTTTGGCAAGAGTTCTATTTATGTGTCTCTTGCAACAAATGTAGATGATTGTATATTTTATGATGATAGTCTTTATTGGAATATATCGAATCATAAAGGATTATAGCTAGGTAAGATAGTACAGTAGGTGGACGACAGAACAATAAAACACACCATGATCACGACCCACGACGCGCCTCAACCAAAGCCAGCTGACTAACATAATCATCGAAGCAGAAGGACCGAAGGTTTTGCGAAAGAAGCATAAAAATATAAGACATCCTTCAAGGATCCAGGGTCAAATCAGAAACCGAAAAAGAAAGAACCCTCTTACGACAAAAATGTCCATCGCGAGGAAGAAAAGGAGACCCATGGAGACACATAACCTACGCCATCAACTCCGATTCAAGCGAAGGCCGGATGATGGGTAACAAACATGATCCGTAATCAAAATTAGACGGGAGAGACATTCCTGCCGGACTTTAATCAACCGCGGTCACTCGACCATCAAACTGCAAAGTTCTTGGGCCTGATTGGCAGCAAAACATACTCGTGCGGATAACTTGTCTGAAGTTTCCACGCGTCATAACCTCGTCCGCGATTCAGACCGTTGCACCAAAAAACGAATTAAGGCTCCTTAAACAGGAGAACTCTTCCCAGTGGATACCCAATCGGGGATAAAAGCGCGGAAGGAAGCAAGCACGAGAAGGGTAACAAACAATAACCGTTCGCAGAGTAAACATGATTCTTCGGGGGATCACGAATACTGTGGCAAAACAGTCTCCGCCATCAAAAGCTTATCAGTGATGGCGAGACTAGCACAACATTTTCCAAAAGGACAGGGATCACTTTCAAAAGAAGAGGTCAGCGGCGGATTGACGTCCATTGATCTCCGATAAAGAGATCTTCCGAGTCGCCAGAGTCTCATCGATACCAGCAGCACGGATCAACGTAGCTTCCCACATACTCTTCAGAAGGATTAATGAATCGAGCTAGTAGGAGAAGTTGGACTATCGCCCAAGCGTTGACCAATTTCTCAGGCACAACGTCAATTGACCCCTCAGATCGATCAAATTACCAGCCGCCTCAACAGAGGTTACCGTGAATCGTTGACTTCGCACAGTGTCTTCGACCAACACCGACCATCATACAACATCATTATGGGCACGCCTGGGCGAACCTGAAAACGCCATGGAAGGCGTCCCGTTTGGAGCTTATCACCTAGGGCGTCAATTCTGACTCACATGGGAATTGTTGCAACTGGGGATGCCCAAAAGCAGTCGAGATGTTGCGCTCTCGGCCGACAAGCTAAGGAAAATCACAAACACCACAAATGGTGAAAGCCCAGGGCGAAGCTAACTCAGGCACCAACTGGAAAACTGTTCAGAAGAAAAGAAGATCCATGATCGTCATGCTCAAGCAAACAGTCGAAAAGAACAAAAAGTTCATACAGCCCAAACGCTTCGACCCAAACCGGAGGAGTCAGACCCGTCAGAGACGTCAATCCTGTAACTAACAGCGATCCCCGCAAACACACAGCAGCCGAGTAAACACACTCGCACAAACAACATAACTACGAGAGGCTTGATTCCCCGAAAGGGTACGTAGGCAGTCCTCGTCGAAGGCGACTAGTTCAACTATCCCCTCTCACAAAAGGGGGGGGGGAGTGAGGTACATATAGAAACTCGTATATTCCAAATTCTAAAATATTATACCTTGTACTTTAATATTTTTTGAAAACGTTTTCAGGGCAATAAAGAAGTTAATTAAACTCTCGCAAAATATTATCGTATCTCAAAGAAAAACATCTATGTAATACCTTCGAAAAAACATAAAGATACGAGCAAAATGATTATCGTTGCAAAACCCGGAATGGAACCTCACGAAAATCGCCACGCCGCAAAAATTTATCAACTCCAGGAACCACACTCTTCCAACAAATTTTAAAATACTTCATCGCATGACTATTGCGACCATCGGCGATCAACAATTCGCCGCCGGACACTAAAAACCCCCTTCACGAACATATCTCGGTCGTGCCGTCGACTTCGACCCACGATACCAGATTAATTGAAAAACACATACATTAAACACAAAGGTATATATTTCCAAAAAATAAGCGAGACGTTGCCAGAGATATTCAAAAGCATGCTCCCCCCCCCCCCCCCACTTTCTCTGCGGACTATAAAATGCAAATGCTCGTCAATTCTTGGCCTGCCGAGAACTTTAGCGAGTCCGCAGACACAAAAACATATAGATCCGTCCTAAGGGATTCATCCTCGTACATCTGACTAAAGGATTGAAATGAGGGCGCATATAGAAAAGAATCCAAAGATAGTTGGTCAGCACTTCGGACGACTTAAAAATTTTGGTCCTGCTAGAGAGATGGCTATTGACTCGACAGACAAGTCGTATAAGCCAAATGGAACCTATGCGCGTACTTTAAATCGGAAATGGTAGTCAGGTAATTAGAATTCTGCACACAGTAGAAAGAACAAATCCAATGTATAGTTCTGACATCAAAGCTTAGACTAAAATAGTAATTACTCATAGGTCGCTTTACCCAAAATCGCTAGAAGACACTGGATGCTCATAGACGTGTCAAGGCATAATGTCGAAAGATGCGACATCCGAATCAGAGAATGTCTCTTCTCCGCATGAATATAGTGCGATCTCGCGAAGCGCTTTGAGAACTTCTCCAAACATCTCGAACGAGAAACGAATAGGACGTATCCCTGGAAGAAAGAGTTAGAGAGAGGAGAGATGACACGTTCGTACTCTTCCTTTATGCCACTAACAAGAAAACGAAAGGTAACTTAATAGTCCTTATTTCAATGTGAAGAAGCTCTAGTTTATTCATACAAAAGCCACAAAGCGGCGAGGAGTCAAAAGCACATATGGGCAGTCCCGACTGACATGAAACACGGCCAGTGCACTTGGCAGAGAAAGCAACTAGACAGAGAACATTATGACAAGGCAGGAAAGTCACTTTCCCAATAAAAGTCAGCAGCAAACGCTTAGATCAATCGTCGACACCAAAGGTACCCATACATCAACCTCGCGCGATCGAGTAGATCGTTGACATCGCAGAAGGGAGCGGTCGGTGGTTGAACTCAAGTTCACTTCGGTTATCGGAGCTACTAGGTCTTCGCTTCCACCGTGTCGGGCGAACAGGAATCGGATCCAATGATCACATAAGCCTCTCTCGATCTGAGGAATCACAAAAGTCATTGGTAGGTCTTTGTTTATACGACTTAGTCTGCCTCACATACTCGACATCGAACGAATAATCAGGGACTTGCGTTAAGATGCAATCCGCCCACGGTACCCGATACTCGCGCTAATCCCCAAGAGCCTGATAACTCAACTTGAGCTCCTCAACTTGCATGAGAACCTACCACGGCGGTTCCTCATAACTTCAGAAACCTCTCCCTTTCCTCGCCTATAGGCTCGACGGACCTTTGACTCTCTCTCTCACTACGAAAATTTTCCAGCTCGCCTTTTAGACGGGCGATCTCCTTATCAGCTGTCTCGGACTTGAATTGAGCGATGCGCAGCCTCATGGTTGCTTGCATCAAGGGCTCGGTTCATCATTAAGAAGGCCCTACGAAAAACTCTCAAAGTAAAGAAAAGTTTGGCCATAAAAAATGCTTAAGGACAAGAAAACTTACCCATTGACCATCCTCATCGCTTTGGTAGACTTCTAGCACTATCGCTGCACTCGCCCTCGGCGAGGGAAGGTACAAAGTCCAGCAAATGGCAAGATCGATTGGTCGCCACCACTTCCACCTACTGACTATTAAGATAATCTCTGAGTATGTTTTCAGTGGGAAAGCCTCGCCCGTCAACCACATCACCATCGAAAATAACGCGTTTGCCTTTGCGGAGCCTTGACCTTTCCCTCTCTGCTGAAGCCTCAAACAGAAAGAACACGTCCATGCTTGACTCTTCCCCTTCTTCGACAGGTTGATAGAAACCGAGAACGGTGAAGAGAAACAGCGCGATGAACCCATTTCAGGGTGAACAGGGCCCAAAAGATTGGGCCGTTATGGAAGAGGAACCCACGTTCCGGGCCTAGGAGGCTTTAATTCGCCCCAGGCCGCTCAGCACGCATCTTCCTCTTCGGGATCAACCGAGTGTGCCTCAAACTCCACCTTTGGCTCAACATCGCTATGTTGCGAGTTAGAAGCATCAAGAATAGAACGCTCGGGATGAGCCTTGGCAGAAGGATCTCTCTACCTTCAAAAGGTTTTGTGTAAATGAGCAAGTAAAGAAATTGAAAACTTACTCCACATACTTATAGGAAAGAAAATTCACTATTCATCTTCGGATTTTCAATCATTGAATTCTTCCTAACTTACCTAAACACGCCTAACTCTAGCAAGAAAATCACGATTCTAACGAGCTGGGGGGCTAACTGTTGGGGTCAAAATCGGTTCTGACGAAACCAATAACTGAAACTTCCAGAAAACTATTTCTTTTTTAAAAAGAAAGAGAGAGTATTTTTTTAAGAAAGAAAGCGGGGAGAACCAAATTGAGTTTCAATGATAAGTCCTCAAGAAAAGTTACTCGAAACCCTCAGAAAAATGAGTCCCAAGGATCAAAAACAAAACGGACAGTCCAACTTCACCCCCGAGGCGAGGTTTGATCAGTCTAAACTCGCCTTGGGGTGAGCTGGACCAAACGAGCAGTTCAACTCTCCCCTGAGGCGAGTTGGACCGAATAAGCAGCCCAACTCGCCCCTTAGGCGAGTTGGACCAAATGAACAGCCCAACTCGCCCGATCGGCGAGTTGGATCAACCAATCCCTCTTCATCCCACCCTCATAGTTTCCTCCTTTAAAATTGGATTGAACTCATTCTTGTTTCGTCTTGATCGGAGTTACCGTTTAGAACTTTACGATTAAAATACCACAAGAACTCGTTTCCTCGTATAAAGTTCGAATTGAATTCATGCCAAAATGGCAATGATTAGCTAATCACCTAAAGCTTTACTTGTCGTGACGCTCGTCCAACTCAATTAAAAATATTATCTTCTTTGTTCCATTTTATTTTTACCGATTCATTATTTTGTTTGCATATATCCAAAACATCTGGGAAATTTAGGTTTACTTAGCTTTCCTATTTTTATCGAAATCAACAGTGAGAATTTTGATTCCCAAAATTTCTTTATGGTTTTTATCGTAAAGTCCCAACGGTAACTCCAATCCTCACAAAACAAGAGAAGGTGTGATCGAGGCATTGGTGGCGATCTGGATCAACCATTTCCAGCTCGCCATCCGGCGAGTTGGATGGAGGCAAGCCAACTCTCCATCAGGCGAGTTGGATGAGTTGGTCTAACTCGCATGATGCAAGCTGGACGGGGACATTGCCGTCGGGCGGGGTTGGACATGTTGCTTGGGGTCGTCCATTGCCCTGATTGTCCTTTCCGATAACTTTTTGTCTAATTATTTTTGAGTTTGTACGAAGTTCTAATCGTTGCTTCCCTTAATTTTTGCTTCTTTTTAGAAGGCAAACCTTTCTTTGGGAATTTTCGGACATTGATTCCATTGTGACCAATTTCGACCCCAACAGTTAGCCCCCAGCTCATTAGATTGTGACATTCTTGCGAGAGGTCAGAAGGGTTGTATGAGTTAGGCGGCATTAATGGTCGAAAGTCTGAAGGTGAATAGTGAGTTTTCTTGTATGTAATTATGTGGAATAAGTTTTCAAATAACTTACTTGCTTCATTCCACAAGAACTTCTCCTAAAGTAGAAAAATCTCTCTTTTCATTTCTTTCTTTAACCGTTCTTGATATTATTCAAGTCAGGAATCTTCACCCTAGGTTTCCTTTCCCTATCGACCCCAATAGAATTCGTATCCACGAGGGTGGAATTTCCGCGAAAGCCGAGTTTGTGGCACACTCCGTTGATCCTTCAGAGGCCGCTGCGTACTAGAAGGCTAACTGATGTTTAAAGGCTCCTCCACCCGAGTCATGGTATCCTCCCCCAATTCTTACCAAAAGAATCTGTGGCTGTCGAAGCCACAATGCTTCTTCGTACCTCGAGGTCATCCGGACTCGGTTTAATTCCGACTTTGAACGGCCAGGGAATGTGCAGATGATCCTCTGGACGGTTACTTTAATTGTTATGATGCTTTCCTGCTGCATTGCCTTTTGGGGTTTACCATTTCGGAGGTGATCGTTCAAGTCCTGGACCGATTAAGAGTTTTGATAAGCCAGATATCTCCTACCATCTTGCACCGTCTTATCAGGATTTTTGTTCTAATCTACGAGCGTGGAATTAGTCTCTATGCTGATTACTTCGAGGCTCTGCTGAAGCCGGTGGAGTCAAAACATTGGTCAAATGTTGTTTGAGCCCGAGGAACGATATGGCTATATTCATGGGGTTCGCTTTGAATGCGCACAAGTATCTAAAGAACTATTTTTTTAGAGTAGATGGGGACGAAAGGGTATCTTGATTGGATATCCGTTAATGTTTTTGTTTTGGAGACACTTGACCACACGCTCACTTTCTTTGTTTTGCAGTTACTATTCCCCTGCCTCCTTTTCCTGTGGACTTGTTTGTCGTTCAAAATCTTCTCTGGGTGGTCTGTATTTTTGGGGGATATATCTCGCCAAGACGAGTTCGTCTGGAAGTGGCGTATCATCGTTCTCGACTCCAGCCCGACTTATCGGTGGAAGAAGATTCAGAGCCGAATATGGACAAGATTGTTCCTTACGAAATTCTGAGGGAGAGGTCAAGATCTCCTAAGGACAAGCACATTTCCTGGACCGGGGATGGAGATGCCGTTGATGAGATGGAATTTCCCTCAGACGACATGTTCCGCACTTTTTTCGATGGACAAGCCACTGGAAGTGGCACCGATCCGGTCGATGCACCCGAGTGTGACACTCTCGGCCCCGACCTTAACAACTTCTTGACTTTGGAATGCCCTGATCAATAATGAGCCAAGCCTGTTGAGTCGCTGTAGTTTGCGAAAGCGTCGAGGATGTTTAACGGGGTTAGTGTTTGTTCTTCGAACGTTTTTCTGTTTTGCCAAAAGTTTTTTTGTTAACTCTATGGTTTCGCAGAGTCGCTTGGAAGCTCGCAGAGCTCGGTTTATGGCCGAGACAGCTGAGAGAGAGATCACTCGCTTGAAGGGTGAGATGGCAGCGAACTCTCTTCGCGAGAGAGAGAGATGGCCACGAAGGAAGCTCATCGGGCGTACGAGAGAGGGAAGAGGGAGGTTGCCGGGATCGTGGAGAGCCATCGCGCTCAGTTCATGAATGATTTTGTTGAGTTGATGAAGACGTACAAGTCTGTTGGCGACTACCTTGAGTGCCGCGGTGCTGTTGGTGGATTGTATGTCACGCAGGCTTTTGATTATTCCTATGAAGAGGAGATGGCCAAACAGTCGAGTCGCATGGGTAGGAATATGAATAGAGACTCCATGATTCCCCGGATTGAAGAAAGGTTTTGGGATCAGTGGGCTCTGATTATCGTGTCTCCCGACTTGGAGAAAGTCGAAATTGGAATTCCTGGCAACACTGGTGAAGTGAACCAACCAACTTCTCAAATTAACGCAGCTCGTTCGGGAATTCGATGTCCGGAAATTATGATCCTGATCCATTGGATGTCGTCGGATTTGATGGGAAGGTATTTCCTTTCATAATAATGTTTGTAGTTTTTCTTGGCTGTGTGTGGCCGTTTTATGTTAGGCCAAGTTTGGCCGTGTTGGATCATTGGGACTGGCCACATGTGGCTTCGAATCACTTGCCACTTTACGGGTATATTGAATGAAATCAGTTTATTTTAAAAGAACCTTAGAATGTTTGGATGGGGTATGAAGAGAAGAATATGAGTTGTCGTCTCATGTCTAACTCTGGGTGAGTCGTTCTATTCGTTGCTAGTTCAAGACGGGAATGTCCGAAAATTTTCAAAAAAATTTGCGAAGTTTTGTGAGCGTTAAGATATGAACAAAGAGACATGTTTTAAGATCTCATATTAGTTTGATATCATGCCCTGAGATGTCATAGACCAGTGTGTTGGGTTTGGGGCAAGACCTAGGTTTACTCTCGGTTTAAGGCTTTACGATGACTAATCGGCTGTTGGATTACATGTTGTGATTTTCACTTGATTCGTACAAATTTAAAGTCCACGATAGGTTCTAGGATTATATGACTTGTGTGGTACGAATTGAGCATCTCTCCAAAGACAATTTTAAAGTCGTTTGGAAGTGCTGACCAAAAATTGGGTTTCTTTTATAGTACGCTTATATCCTAGTCAGATGTAAGAGGACCAATGGAAGGTCTATTTATCGTTCTTTTAGAGAATGTTCAGTGTATCACTGGGGCCAGTGGACGAATGAGAGCGAGTGCTTATTTATAGTCGCGCTCGGACTGTTTTTGCGTTTCAAGACTGGAGATACATTTTTGAGGATTTTACGCAACGTCTCGCTTTGTTTCTTGGGAATATACCTTGCGTGAAAGATGGTTACGAGTGTTCGAGATCGGAGTTGTTTTGTGTTTTTGTCGGAAGATGGGTTCGACCGCGTGACTGGGAAATGTTCGTGAAGTATTGACGAAAACCATTTTCGTTTGGAAGTTTGAATACTTTTAATTGACTGAACGTAAAATTTCTGTTTCCGGATTGTACGATAAATGTTTTGTTCGAATTTAGTTCTTTCCGAACGCGTCCTGTGATGTTTATGCGATAAAAGACATTTGGAAGACTTTCTGGAAATCCTTATAAGGTTTTCTTATTATCGGATTTTTTTTTAAATGTTGAGTACAAAGGAAAAAGTATTGAAAATTGTGGGAGTATACAAGTTTATGTATAAATACCCACTCGCCCCCCTTTAGATAGGGGGATAGCTGAACTCGTCTTTTGACGAGCTGCCTACGTACCCCTTTCGAGGATAAAGCCATCTTGTAGTTCAGTTGGCGTCACGAGTGTATTTACTCGGTTGTTGCGCCTGCATCGATCGCCTTAGCTGGGTCGACGTCTTCTCGGGTTTATCTCCTCTGGTTAAGTCAGGCCGTTGGGCTCGTTCGGCTCCTGGGTTTGGGTTCGAGAAACCGTTGCTTGAGTAGACGACATTGAATCGTATTTCTTCGAAGGATTTTAAGCCGATGGATGAGTTATCTTCGTGTGTTTTGGATTTACCGTTGCGGCAGTCGTGACTTGCCTCAGCTTATGTTCGGCTAAGTAGCAAAGTAGCGATTGTTTCTGGCATCCCCAGATTGCGGCAGTTCCCTTAGGAGTTGGGAATTTGAAGCCTAGATGATATGTCAATGGGACTGCCTTCATGGTGTTTATCCAAGGCGTTCCCATGATGACGTTGTAGATGGCTGGATGGTCGACAACTGCGAAGTCGACGATTTTCGTGACTTCCTTTGACATCACTGAGAGTTTGATCGATCCGAGAGTCATCGACGTTATGCCCGAAAAACTGGTTAACAGTTTTGGCGTTGGTGTGACTTCTCCCAGCTTGACATTCATTGTTTTGAGTGTGTCGCGGAAGATGATGTTCACCTTGCTTCCTGTGTTTACGAGGATTCTGGCGACTTTGAGATCTTTGATTACGAGATCGATAACGAGTGCGTCGTTGTGGGGCTGGTCGATTCCACGAGCTTAATCTTCTTCGAAGGTGACTGCCCTGTTTGGAGCATTGCGGGATGGAGAACAGCTTGGCCAGATTGCGCTTGATTCAACTTTCCGTTGATAAGAATCGATCGACGAGACCGTATAGCGGCAGTACTGTTATCCTTCGATGATCAAGTTCACTCTGTGACGATTGTTGTCATTGCCTTTTTGTCTTGTCTCCTTCCACGCTTTTCACCCGACTGATTTCCCCAAGAAGAGTTTTCCGATTGCTGAGTCTTATCAGACTTTTGGCGATCAGAATCGTGGATGAGATCCTTTACACTCGTTATATGGGAGAGCAAACTTGTGAACAACTTTGCAGGCTACCTTGTCCTGAGAACTCTGCAGTTGACGGTCGTGTGACCTCGGGTTTGGTGAAAGTCACAGAAGGTGTTCTCGTCGTAAATTGAATTTCGGGTTGACGTGTTTCATGTCGTCCGCACTTGTTCCTAGCCAGAGATGATGGCATAGTTATATTCTCCCTGGTGGTCTTCCCCCTCGTGGTGGAGATATTTGTCATTACGAGGGTTTTTCTTTTTTGGCTTCTGGTCTGATGTCGGATCTTTCAAGGAAACCTTCATTGGCTTATCCTTTTGCGACAAGACCTTGGTCTCTTCCTCGATGTTGATGTAGTCTGTGGCTTTGTGGAGCGCATCTTGGATCCTTTGTGGCTTGTCGAGTGTTATCTATTTTCTGAATTTTGACTTGTACCAGAGCATTTTTTTGAAGCGCATCTATGGACACCTTGTTGCTTATTCCGCTAACCCAAGACATAACGATTTTGAATCTCTTCATGAAGTTGCAGAGAGGTTCATCTTCCTTTTGAGCTAGGTTCCAATGGTCGACGACGGAGGTTTCTCGGTCTATATACATAGAATCCTTTTTGAGAAATTCCGAAGCGCGTTGGCGAAAACTTTTAATGGAGTTTTTTCTATGTCGGGATAACCATTCGAGCGCTTTTCCTTAGAGGTTCTCGACAAAGAGTCGGTAATGGCCAGCATATCTTTCGTTTTCTCTGAATTTTTCCCTTCCCATCATGATCTGGAAGGCTTGTAGGTCCTTCTTGGGATAAGTCGTACCATTATAGATGGGACCTTAATCATTCCAGGATCCGATACTCTAGTATCAGTGATGCAAGCTGTGAAGGGCACCTTCCGAGCTTCTTCGAGCAGCCAATCTATTTCGGGCGCGACGCTAGTGGCTTGGTGAATTTGGGATTTCACCGCTCTTACTTCCACGGCCATTTTTGTGATGTAGTCGCGAACATCATGAATCTCAAGATCATCTCCAACTGTTTTCCAACTTTGTCAGTGTTTGTTGCGGGAGATCTGAGCCTGCTCTTTGGCTATTTTCTCATGTTCTACCCAGAAGACGTTTTCTTCTTCTTCGGTCATGGGTTTATCGAACAAGGAGTCTTCCTGAGCCGCGCGGCTTCTCGTTCACCATCGATGCACGTCAGAGTCTTCTTCTGAATTATCGAATTGATCGACGGGGTCCAAGTCGACATGTTCGAACTCGTTTTCCTCTGTTCCATGCTCCAACAGCGAAGGGTTTTCAGAGTTTTTCCGAGCGGGGGTTGTTTTGCTGGGATTTTTTCCTGATGGATTTTCCCGCGAGTTTCCAGGCTTGTCCAGCGGAGTTTCGAAGTTGAGTCTTCTCCCGCAAACCCTAGTGATTCCACGAGGACGAACTACTCGGCCCCTAGATGTTAGTGTTTTGACCTGTTTAGCGAGAGATCTCATGAGTGTTTTGTTCTTCCGAGTTCTTTTCAAAAGCAGAGAACATCTTTTTCACTTACTCGAGCGCTGCGGTGTTGGCATCAGCGTTAACCCCAGCAATGTTCGCTGCTGGAGTCTTGACGCTGTCGCTGATACCTTCATCGTCACGAGCTTGTCGGTTGGTTTGATCGTCGGTAGACATGTCGGATCGAGCGTTTGTGGCTGAGATTTAGATTGATCCGTACCCCCCTCCCCTCCTTCCAGCGCTGATACAAGCCTAAACTATCAAAGGCTTCATAAAAATCTTGGATGAACAGATCTTCAAGCTAATGGATAGATAGTATGCTGATGATGAGTCGAAGAGCACCACAAAGGCTGCAGATGGCCTTTGATACAACTCACAAGCCTAAGTCTAAGTGAATCCACAAAAAGAGAGAGACTCACACGTTTCCTAGCCTAAGGAATACACCTTATCAACAAAGAGAAACAAGAAACAAGCATAAAAGCTTCAAAAGAGAAAACTCAGTTTTTATTCAATAATCAAGTCTTCTTTTACAATGAGGTGAATTGAGCTTTATATAGCTCGTGTACATGCTTATAGTACTCAAAAGAAATAAATAGAAAAGAATAAATCATATTTAAAATAATGAATAAATTGGCTGGTCAAAAAGCTAGTCTCATGGAAGGTAAATCACAGCTGGTCCTAAGGCTAGTCTCAAGGGAGGTAAATCAGCTCATTATGGAGAGTGTTTAACCACGCCTTTAGGTCCTTTGGATCACATCCTGGACAGCTGATAAGGAGGCTTATGAGGTGGTCTGATTTTGTTGGAATCCAGCTGATAAAAATGAACCACAGAGTTGATATTGTCTAGGTTCATACGAGTTCAAATATGGTAAGTATTGTCTCATTTGTATCTTGAAGCATTCAGAATAATTCTGAGAGTTTTAAGCCTACCAGCTTCAATTTATTGTAGAGACCTTCCTGGTTTCCATACTTTGCTTTGAAGAAATCCAAATAAGGCAAGATCCTTAGTCGACCGGTTTAATGCCAAATTGAACAAGTTGAGTGTGGTTGAGTTTCTTCCTGGTTGTGAACTGGTTATGAGAATATCAGGATTGCACAAGAGCCAAACTGTGGGAACCAAAATTTGTTCTGTCTATTTCCGCAAAATAAGGAAAGTTAAGAAACCCTAACATTTCCTAGAGGTCCCGGATTTCTGCTAAGCCAAACGTCAAACAATCAGACAACAAAAACAGATGAAGTAAATAATCAATAAAAACAAAGGAGAGCAAAGTAGGTCTTATCCCAAATCTGCGTATGAGCGTCTACAACAGGTAAAATCCATGGCTGCAAGGGCTGTCCGCGAATTCCTAGTTCGAACAACCTAAGACTTGAAAAACCTTATTAAGTTGCAGCTCGATAACAAAAACAGAAAGTTGCTTAATAGCTATAATGCTAAATTTTCTGAGAATTTTGTCTCCATGTCTCTAACCTTGGTGTTCCTTATATACTCCTCTTAAGGCGGTTTTGCTCTTCGTTTTTCTCTCCCCGAGTCATGTTTATCACTTTGCAGAAATATTCCATTTTTCTTTGATCTTAATGATTATCCCTTAAAAATTGACATTTATCTTCCAGACTTGACATTTATCTTCTCATGCGAACAATAGATAAACCGTCATAGTATCCTTGGGATCAATCATGTCTAAAATCGTAAGTGTGATTTTACTCGCATTTTAGACCTTGTCAGACCGTATTTTGACTTAATCGTTTCTACGGTTTCTCCGAGAGAGAACCTACGATACGCCAACAGTTTTATAATTGGTTCAAATTATTTGTATAGTTAAGGCAACTTTGGTGTTAATTCAACCATCATTGTTTATAAGAACAATTTGGATTTATATTAGTAAACAAGTCTTTACAGTTTATCTTAAAGTCCTAATGGTAACTCCAATCGAGACAAATAAGAGACGGGGTGATCGAGGCATTGACCGGAACCAAGAAGGATGGTACTGATCCAACTCTCCTGATGGCGAGCTGACCATGGTCGATCCAACTCGCCATTAGGCGAGTATGGCGAGTTGGATGATCTGGGCCACTCGCCCAATGGTAAGTTGGATGGAGGCGATCAAACTTGCCATCAGCTGATTTGGACTAGCTGGCCTGATGGCGAGTTGGAAGAGATGGTCCAGATCGCATGATGGAGAACTAGACGGGTATAGTCCAAGTCGCTATCTAGCGAGTTGGTCGAGCAGGTCCAACTCGCCTGATGGCAAGCTAGACGGGGACTTCCATTTCGCCATCAGTCGAGTTGGTCGAGCAGGTCCAACTCGCCTGATAGCAAGCTGGACAGGGACAGTCCAACTCGCCATCAGGCGAGTTGGTCGACCAGTCCGAACTCGCTTGATGGCGAGTTGGACGAGGACCATCCAACTCGCCATCATGCGAGTTGGGCGAGCTGGTCCAACTCACCATCATACGAGTAGGGTAGGCTGCTCCAACTCGCCATCATACGAGTTGGGCGAGCTGCTCCAACTCGCCATCATGCGAGTAGTGCGAGCTGCTCCAACTCGCTTGATGGCAGGTTGGGCTTAATCCGTTCAACTTGCCGTTCGGCGGGTCGGACACGGTTGCTTTGGTCGTCCGTTGCTCGATTGTCCTTTCCGATAACTTGTTGTGCAATTCTTTTTAAGTTTGTACGAAGTTCTAATCGTGGTTTCCCGCCCATTTTTCTTCTTTTCAAAAAGGGAGATTTTTCTTTGGGAATTTTCAGACATTGATTCCGTTGTGATTGATTTTGACCCAAACATTAGTTTAGAAGAAATTAGAACTTAGGTGGCTAGACTAGCAAGTATATACTTAGAACTATTTTCCGCTTCAGTTCTGCTATTCTCTTTGTTACCAATTCTGTATTCATCATGTTTTCGGTGAAATCTTGTAGCCATGTTTTTATCAATCAACATAACGCATCCGTGCAACTTACTATTGATATTCTGTTATCTTTTTCGTATTCGTGAGTTTATGCAAATAATCTGGGTCCTCTGGGAAAATTAGGGTTTCCTGATTTTCCTTATTTAACGGAAATCGGCAACGCGAATTTGGTTCCCACAGTTTGGGGCCAGGAGGAGGGTGGTTGGATTCTCTAACTCAAAGATCACCAAAAGATTAGGAAACAATACGCCTAACCTATCAGGCAGCAACATCATCTCATTCAAGAAAAGTGCAACGGTCGATCAGGCCAAACCCGCAATGATCTCCTTGTCTCCGAGTTTGCGATCCAGAATATCGATGGCATGGATATTTGTCGACATTGGAAGCTTGGCTGATATCATCTTCACAAATCCCGCTAGTAGGAATCTCAGGGTAAGCTGCTATGACTCTTGGGAGAATTAACCTCGCGGTTAAGGCTAGGAGCATAACGAAAAATCTTGGAATTTCTGGTCATCGATCGACCCACATCGTACAACATGATCATGTGAACTCCATGGATAAGCTCGATACAACCAGTTCCATAAACTTACCACATGTGCCTTAAGTTTCCAACTCCCCACAGAATCAAGACAATTTGGGGAGATCAAAAAATATCACAAGCCTGTTTCGTTTCGAAGTTAAAACGAAAAATTTGTCAACATAAACTTCCCCCATAAAGAAGAAGAATTCATCTTTTTCGACGACACCCTAGAACAAGATGAAACAAAAATCTTCTGGCAATTATGAATGGTCGAAGCTTTGGATAGAAAACACTAACATACTTCCGAGCCAGTTGTCTCGGTATGCCTTGACGAAGTATTCCCAGAGCACTGCATCAAAATCGGCGCTAACCTCTGCGACCCTCTTAAAACAAAAGACATGCCAAGAATTGACATCAACATAACATGTCATGAACTCAACGTCGATCCAAATTTCCAACTTGTCAAACAGAGAAGACGGAAGTTGGGACCTGAACGTGCCTTTGCGGTCAACGAGGAAGTTGAGAAATATTTAAGGTAGCCGCATTAACAGAAGACCGATACTAAGACTGGCTCGCTAACCCCGTCGTAGTCAAAAAGAAAAACGAAAAGTTGCGAGTCTGCATAGATTTCACTGACCTCCATAAAGCTTTTCCTAAGGACAGCTCCCCCCTGCCACACATTGACTGTTTAGTAGAAGCGACGGCCGGAGATAAGCTTATGTCCTTCATGTATGCATTTTCCGGTTATACCCAGATCATGATGAATCCCAACAATCGCGAGAAAACTGCGTTCATCACATATCGCGACACATATTGCTTTAAGGTAATGCCGCTCGGTTTGAAGAACACAGAAGCCACCTATGAGCGACTCGTCAACCATATGGTTTCCGAATAACTCGGAAAACCTATGGAGGTTTACATTGAAGATATGCTCGTTAAATCTCTCGAAGAAAAAGACCACGTCGTCTATTTGCAGGAATGCTCCGAGAGGTTGAACCTGCATAACATGATGCTAAACCCGGCAAAATTCAGATTTGATGTTGCATCCATGGAATTCCTCGGATACTTTGTGACATATGGAGGGATAGAAGTGAATCCACAACAAATCAACACATTGATCGAAATGGCATCTCCGAGAATGAAACGATAAGTGCACAGATTAACTGAAAGAGTTGCAGCACTCAGCCGTTTCATCTTCCGATCAACTGATAAGTGTCTCCACTTTTACGACACTTTGAAAGGGAACATAAATTTCGAGTGGTCCGAAGAATGCAAAAAAACTTTCAAACAGTTGAAACATTACTTGAACACTCCTTCAGTTCTCACCAGACAAATGGAAGGAGAAACATCAGCAACAGCCATAAATAGCGTCCTCATCAGAGAAGAACGTGGAGAGCAGAAACCAATTTTTTACGTAAGTAAAAATTTGTTAGACGCCGAAACACATTACCCGCTAATCGAAAGATTAGCACTCGCAGTAGTAGTGGCGGCTCGTAAAATTGAGGCCATTATTCCAATCAAACGCAACCGTGATCCTTACCACGTTCCCGCTTCGTACATTTCTATATAGCCCCAATTAATTAGGAAGACTAGCAAAATGGGCAGTCGAACTAAGCGAATATGACGAACTAGAACGACCGCCAAGTTAGAAGTACTGGCTGATTTCTTAGTCGAACTTCCGACGGAGGGTGCGTTAAACCAAGAACTGAATTTGACCTGGGATCTCCACATCGATGGATCTTCATCCAAGCAAGGATCAGGAATCGGGATTCGGCTAACTTCACCAACCAGAGAAGTATTGGAACAGTATCTTCGGTTGGTCTTTCACTTTCAAACAATGAAGACGAATACGAAGCACTTATCCACGGATTACGATTAGCTCACGGGCTGAAAATACGCAACGTACACGCCTATTGTGATTCACAGCTTGTCGCAAACCATGAGCGGCAAGTACGAATCTAGGGACGAAAGAATGGACTCATACCTGAAACTTGTTTGAGATCTCATCCAGGAATTCGACCAATTCGCATTCACGCGAATCCTTGCGCCAAAAATACGCTGGCCGATGCTTTGGCGGCCCTGACATCAAGTTCGGATACAGGACTTAGACGAGTAACACATGTCAAACTCATAGAACACTCAAGCATCATGCCACCAAGCGTTGTTAACTTAATCAATCCCCAGGATGATGATATCGATGAAGTCGACAACCAACCTGAAGAAAACGTTGAATGATTCAAATACGGCTGCGACAAACCATGGTTGGAAACAATCAAAGCATACATAACCGATGGAACACTTCTTGCAGAAAAATGGGCGGCCCTGAAAATAAAAATCAGGCAGCACGATACTTCTTAGTGGACGGAGAGGTCAACAAATGGAGATTCTCTGCACCACTTATAGCATGTGTGGAAGGAGAAAACGCTCGAAAATTCATGGAAGTAGTCCACTTTGTATCTTGCGGGAAACATTCCGATGGAAGATCCCTCGCGATCAAGATAAAACGCCACGGTCATTATTGGCCTAGAATGGTTCAAGACTGCAAACAATTCGCGCGGAAATGCGAAAAATGCCAGAGATATGCACCAACAATCCGCCAGCCTGCGGATTTCCTCTCTTCCATTTTGTCGCCCAATCCATTCATGCGATGGTCAGTGGACATCGTCTGTCCCTTGCATAAGTCGAAGAAAAAACAATTTCTGCTAGTCTTAAGAGACTTTTCTCAAAATGGGTGAAAGCCTCTTACACAAGCATTAAAGACGCTCAAGTCGAAAGGTTTGTCTGGAAACATATCATCTGTAGACAATGAATCCCATACAAGATCGTGATGGACAGCAGATCTCAGTTTCTTTCAACTAGATTTGAGGCATTTTGCAGAAAGTGGAAGAAACGATTAACCAAATCGACTCCCAGATATCCGCAGGAAAATGGCCAAGCCGAAACCATGCATAAAAAAATGTCCTAGACGGCCTCAAGAAATGTTTAGACACCAAAATAGTTTCATGGGAGTAAGAACTCAAAGGATTCCTGTGGTCCCATCGTACCACTCCAAGACGAGCAACGAGAGAAACTCCTTTTGCCCTCATTTATGGGACATAATGCATGATCCCAGCTGAAGTTGAATTTCCCTAGTACGAAGGAGGCTGCATCCCGAACAAAAAGACCTTAACTACTCGATGGTACTAGACAATCTCGACCCCATCAACGAGTTATGGGATCAAGCGCTTATATGAATCCAGAATTACCAACAAGCTGCTGCGACATACTACAAGCCAAATATTTGAAATTGTAGGTTCAGCGAAGGCGATCTAGTTCTACGCAAATTTTTCCGAAAAACCGATGAACTAAATGTGGGAAAAATTGGAACAAACTGGGAAGGACTTTACAAAGTCATAGAGGTCGTCCGACCAGGAGCGTACGAAATCGCTAACATGCAGGGCGTCCAAATTCCAAGAACCTGGAAAGCAATACACCTCAAAAAATATTTTCGCTAAACAATCACACCGCAACCAACTGAACTAAGAGACGGCTTGATCCCCGAAAAGGGGTAAGTAGGCAATTCGTCGCAAGACGAGTTCAGCTGTCCCCTCCCTACAAAGAGGAGGAGGAGTGGGTACCTACACGTATACCATATACGACTTTTACATGCCTCGTAAATCTCCCTTATCATCAAAACGCTCGATCTCGCAACTTGCCTCGCTTAAAGAAGTAGAAGTAAAAACCGAAAAACATACCGATACAACGCTTCAAGCCCACAAACATTTTATCGCAAGATGCGACATAAAAAAAAACAACCTTCGACACAACAAGACGCCGCTAACGCTCAAAGAACGGTTTTTCTTTAAAACTTTCCAAACGGAACCCTCCTCTCAAAACACCTTCTCAAACGCGTATCCTTCTTAAAGAACTCAAAAACGGTAATATATACCAGTATGTTTGTTGAGCTATAAAAGAAATCCAAAATTTCCGTAGGCACTTCCAAACGAATTAGAAATTTTCCTTCGAGAGATGCTTGATTCCTACCAGACAATTCGTATAATCCGAGAACCTATCACATACTTTAAATCGGTATGGAATCATGTTTAAATCGTGACAGATAACCTGAAAGGCGATAGTCATCGCAAACCTTAAACCGAGATTAAACCTAGGTCTTGCCCTAAACCCATCACATTGCTGTTTAACATCTCTAGGCATAGTATCAAATCGATATGAGATCCCAAATTATATCTCTTTGCTTATATTTGAACGTCCTCAAAAATCCCGCAGAATTAAGTGTTCTAAAAACCCTTGAAACAGACCATGAAAATAGCAATTCGCCCAGAGTCAGATATGAGATGACAACTCGTAATCTCCCTCTACCCGCCCACGAATACTCATACGCTCTTTGAACACATAACCAAATTCATTAAAAAGCCGCAAAGCGGCATGAATTCAAAGCCACAGGCATTCAGTCCCATTATGAAAATACAACCACGCACGGCCGGAACAAACAAAAATCATAACATAAAAAAAAAGCAAAAGTATCGAACAAAACTGAAATCTCACTCATCCTCCAATAACAAAACCTCACTTTCACCCATCACCTCGTCCAAGTTCGTGCCGCGCCGTCTCTGCCTTCCTCGACCACAAGACCTTGCCCCTTCGGGTTTTCCAAGCACGACGGAAGGATACATTGGGTCTTCAGGCTAGCGAGGATCAGATCGAAGTCACTCTCCACGTCCGCCAGATTTTCTTTACGACGCAAAAAGCTTGGCCTCCTCGGCCTATGGAGATGGGGGTGCTTCCCCTTTCATTAACCAAATCTCGCCCATCCCTCCTTTGATGGACGCCAGAGTCAGGTCTCGATTACGAAACATCACCAAGGCGGGGCACCGAAACAAGCCTGGAAAACAAGACTACAAAATTCTTGATCGAAACAATGTCTGGAAATACAAAAGACAATACAGCAGCTCGCAACAACGCTGGTAAAACAACTCCAGCAGTGACTGCTCCTGTCGATAACGCTTACGCAAACGCCGCAGTACTTGAGAATATCGAAAACCTAGTCGCGACCCTTCGCGACAGGCGGGGAACCGAAACAAGCTCACGATTTCTTTCACTAAACAGAAAGGGTAACGATAACCGAGTTGGGAAAATCTCAGTGCATAAGGTTTCGACCAAAAGAACTTTTTCGAAAATCTTTCGGAAAAATAAAACTTGCTCTCCTAGAAATTGCAGAGAAACCCTAGATTTCTCACAAAAATAGGAAGCACAGCAAATCGGGCGCACAAGCCCCACTGCTGTACTTCTTCTGAACAATTTTTGAAGAAACAAAGTTGATCTCTATTGAATCAATCAAAACCTAAAACGGCTGACAAAAACAAAACTAAGAAAAATGAGAGATTGTATCACTCACTGCTAAAACGTTCTCGAAAACCTAAGATTTCTTAAAGAGTCAAGCTTCGATCTACGCAAAATATTCAGTTACTTCGGAAAAACTACTCAAAATACCCTCGGATCAACACTGTGGTGCAACTCGCCCATTGGGCGAGTTTGACAAAACAAGCATTACTTTGGCTCTCCTTTTCGTTCTTCTTCGAATCCCGATTGAAAATCTTTTTTTTCGTCGCAATCGGAGATTCCATTGATATTTTCCGCTCAAAACACGTTGGACGCACAGATCGGACTAGTCCAACTCGCCAAACGGGCCAGTTGTACGAAATGAGCCTTCTAACTCGCCCGATCGGTGATATTGACCAGTCAAACTCGCCGAATGGGCAAGTTGGACAAAACGAGCCATCTAAGTTGCCCATTGGGGGAGTTGGACCAGCCCAACTCGCCGAACAGGCGAGTTTGATGAAACGAGCCGTCTAACTCGCCCACTGAACGAGTTGGACAATACAACTCCCCAAACGGGAGAGTTGGACTGGATGAGCACTCTTTTAATTCACCTTTTCTTTTTCCTTTGAGTCGCAATCGAAACGCTTTTCGTTTCGTCTCAATCGGATTTATCATTGAGATTTTACGATCAAAACAAGTTGGACGCACATTGTCCAACTCGCTCTGATGGCGAATTTGATTTATTCCCTCTAACTCACCTCATGGCGATTTGTGAAAGCTCTAATGAGCTTATTCTTTTTTTTCTCTTTTGAATGTCGATTGAATTTTTTTTGTTTCATATCAATCAGAGTTTCCATTGAGATTTTACGACAAAAACAAGTAAGACTCGCATAAACTCCTTGGCTTACTCCTACTTGGCCTCTTGGGCGTCCTAGTCGCCCTCTTGGGCATCCTACTTGCCCTCCTGGACATCCTACTCGGACTTACCTCCATCTTTGCGTTCTCCTTTGAACCTCGATCGAAATATCTCTTGTTTCGTCTCGATTGGAGTTACCACTGGAACTTTACGATAAAAACCACAAGACAGGTTCGAGCCTAAACGCGGCCAGGAAGAACTAATATTTGTACCATTCTTAAAGGACGTACAGACACACTGGTATGGTCAGAGTTAATTGCAACGTTGGACCTTTTCAGAGTCCGATAGAGTTCCTGATTGTTTTTGCACCAACGACATATTACGCTCTTCTAGGCAGACTCCAACGAGAAAGGGGATATGGGCAAACCAAAACGGAGAAGAGGTTAACCTAAACCTTCGAGAAATTTAAGGTACGGCCAGATTGGAATGTTTTGAAATCAGACTTGGAATTTTCGTAGGAAGAAATAATAACGCTTCAGAGATCGCCATAAAACCTTAGGGAACTTAGGATCTAGGAGAATAGTCTAGCGAACTAATTCTCAGGCATTTTCCTGTCTCGGCCTATTGTTCTACAGCTACTCAGGCAGATCTTGCAATGCAATCTAAACTCTCAGAAAATCGAGAAATGATCACCACACACACTCAGCTCGCTCCCTAAGGAAAGAATGAACTAGAAACGCAAACGTCGTCTTAAAACCGACTCGTTCCTAGCAATTTTTTTTTAAAACAGATGTATTCCTAGTCGTAAACCTGAAAGTCACCAAGTCACAACCCTACCGTCGTCTTTAAACCGACCTGGATTGTTGACCATCCCAATCTTCGAAAGAAAAAAACGTACACAGCCCTTCAAAATATCGGTTCAGCTGTTTTCGTTTGTAGAAAAAGGGAGGGAGTAGGTATGTATACTACACTAGTATACTCCCACACCTTAAAAAAAATTGTCTTGCCATCAAGAAAACGGTTTCGACAAAGCAAAACTGTTGTAGTAGTAGACAGAAAATCATTTAGGCCATGTGATGCCTCATAAAACCGATCATCCATTACTTTCGTATAGCTATGAAATTTTATACGGAAGAGCCTACAAGAAAAGAAAATCGGTGTCATGAAAAACGACTTCGCAATGCGGAAAAGAGAATGAGGAAAACACATTCCTCGTTCGCAAATATCACGAGTAATCTGCGAGAGACATTCTCAATTTACTTCTACGCCATTCACTCCTCGTAAAACTTACGCGAAACATCTTTCGTATAGCCACACCATGTTATGCGAAGAAAATTTCGGAAATGAACATACCAAGATTTACGGAGAAGTGCTTTGGACAATTTGTGGAAACAAAGTCATATGACTCGTCTCTCGACAAAAAAAAAACTAAACGTTATCTCTTCGCACTAGGATCTTACAGATCTCATTCCTTAGCCATGCGGCTCGCTGGATTCTGCCTCCCATCTCCGTCGGTTCCATCCGAGCAGGCAATCATCTTGCACGGTTCTTTATCGAGCCTTTTAGGTTTTATCTTCATCATACAAAAACAAAAAAAAATCGTACGACTATAGCATGGAAAACTCTGACTTGGCCCGTTGATCTCGACAAACGCTCTTTGGCCCTCAGCCAATTACGCCTTCCGATAAAAATTTGAACTGGAAAGTTCTAAACTAACGTGACCTTAATGTTAACAAGAACGTGCCATAGTCAGTCCATGACCAGAAACGTCCTCGGCTATTCGGCTGAACACATCCTTCAGACCGAGCCAAAATATTTGAGCATCCACTGCTCCACCCAATCACTTAGCGGCAAAACGACAATCCACGATTAGTTTTAAAACACCAAGTGCAAATAACTTTGTATAACCCAGAATTGGAAATCATACAACAAATTCTTAATATCGAAACTAAGTCGTAACCACCATACAGTTAATGCAAAACGTTTATCTTCCGTAAGGTTAAAACAAAAACCTTGCTATACCATACATCTTCAAGCCCGTTAACATTTCAAGCATGAAATGCGGCATACGAAAGAAAAACTCAACCTTCGACACAGCAAAACGTCGCTAACGCTCAGAGAACTGTTTTTCGTCAAAAATTTCCGAAACGGAATGCTCACCTTAAAAACAGTCCGTCCGCGAGTATAAAACATACACACCTTCTTCAACACATATCCTTCGCGAAGGTTCAAAAACGATTATATCTACCATTAAGTTTGTTTCTGATAAAAAAAACTCTTAATGTCCTATTAGACTAAGCCATCTCGTAGAGATAGCTCTCAAACACCCGGCACAAGGGTAATAGCATTATAAAAGAAATCCAAAATTTTGGTCAGCACTTTCGGGAGACTTAAAAAATTTCCTCGAAGAGATGCTCAATTCCTACCATACAAGTAACATAAGACGAGAACATATCGCGGACTTTAAAGCGGGATGGAATCAGGTCTAACGCGATATGGGAAACGTAAGCCTTAGTAGTCATCGCACCCCCTAAAACTGTGATTAGATCTAGGTCTTGCCCTAAACGCAGCACACTGGTCTCTAACGTCTCAAGGCATGGTATCGAAAAGATACGAGATCCTGAAAGCATGTCTCTTCGTCCATATCTAAACACTCTCAACACTTTGGAAAACTTCTCAAACATCTCGAACGAGCAACGAATAGGACGATCCGCAAAAGAGTTGAGAGCGAGATGACAACTCGTATCCTTCCCTCTATACTTAACAAAAATCCGAATCTACTTAAACTCATTTTCAAGTAACAAGCGCAGTTTATTCATTGAAAATCGCAGACATCGGGATAATGCCACACGCTGTCAGTCCCAATAACATAGATATGGCCACACTCGGCCAAAATAAACAGCCTACGAAGCTAGTCTCGAGGCCGACAAAGATTCAATGTACAATGCCATTGGTAGCAACATGCCAGATAACGTCTAGACGACACACAACTAAACCATAAATGTCTCACTGGAAAACAGGACGTAAGAACCTTAACACCGGAACGAACTACAAAAGGCTTGATCCCTTTTACAAGGGTACATAGGCAGCCTTCACAAGGGGCAACCCCAATCCTACTGCATTCCGCTCTTAGAGGTATAAGTAGACCACTTTCAACAGACCTTTTCAAACACTGATTCCGCCTAACTTACCAAACCTTCCAAAACCGCTCGCTAGAACCTTACAATTCTAACGAGCTGGGGGGATAATTGTTGGGGTCAAAATCGGATTGACGGAATCAACGTCGGAAACCTACCGGGAAATGCGTTCTTTTTGTAAGAAAGAGATAATGTCTCGAAAAAGGGGAAACGGTGAAGATCGGGTCAAATCTCGACTGACAACAAAGGAGCGGTCTGCACATATAAGTCATCAGGAAGAGTTTGTCCAAACACCACGGGTAAACGTATCCACAAATGGTGATACGACAAAACGAAGAGAAGACTCGATCATCTAACTCCCCGGACGGAGAAGATGGCTGAGCAAGACGTCCAGTTTGTCGAAAGGGAAAATCAAGCCACATGGGCCGACCAACTCGCCCATATGTCGAATTGGACGGCAAAGACCGACCAAATCGCCCGTATGGTGAGTTGGACGACAAGGACCCAACATCTCTCCCGTATGGCGAGTTGGACAGCAAGTACCGAGCAACTAGCCCGTATGGCGATTTGGACGGCAAGTACCGACCAACTAGCTTGTATGGCGTGTTAGACGGCTCAAACCGACCAACTCGCCCGTATGACGAGTTGGGTGGAACGAGCAATCCGATTCGATTGTTCGGAAAGTCTAATCAATCAATCCATTTTCACCTTGTCCTTGTTAACTCCCTCTCTCGATACTTTATCGAACTAATCGCTGTTCCGTCTCGATCAAGGTTGACATTGGAAACATTACTAAAAGAACTTGTTTTCTCGAGAAAGGATCGTGTAAATCGTATGAGACGGTAACGGTTAACGAAACAACTAGATTCATATGCCCCATACGAAAGATCCTAACTCTCGAATAACATTGTTTTAGTAATGTTATTTCGATAAAATCGTAGAAACGCCTAAGTCAGAAAACGGCCCGATGAGGTCTAAAGCTCGGCCAAAGGCCCACTTGCGTTTTTATCCGAAGTCTAGCCCAACCTTTGTTGCGGTTTATCTTTTATTTTGCAGGTAGGGATAAATGTTAAGTTCGAAAGATAAATGTCAATGATCAGAGGATAAATGTTAAGTTTCCGAAGATAATCTTGAAGATAGAGGAAAAAAAGGAATATTTATGCGAAGCGATAAATTCGACCAAGGGCAGAAGGGGAAAAAAGCAAATCGCCTCTAGAGGAGTATATAAGAACTTCGAGGGTGATGATGCAGAGGACACATGAAAATCTCCACTCAGAGCAAAGATAGCTTAGCACTTAGAGCATTTAGGCAACTTTCCGTTTTTGTTATTTGAGCTGCAACTCAACTAGGGTTTTGCAGTCTTAGGTTATTAGAACTAGGGATCTCGTCGACAGCTGTCATAGCCGAGGCTCTTATCCTATTGCAAATGCTCATACGCAAACTCGAATAAGACATCTATTTGCTCTCTTTTCGATTCGTACTTTGCTTTTTTGATATTTACTTTGTAATCTGACAGATTGACGTGTGGTTTAGCAGATATCCGGGACATCTGGGAAACTAGGGTTTACCTTGCGTTCCTAATTCAACGGAAATCGACAGTGTGTATTTCGTTCCCACAAAGTGTGCTATTTTGGAAAATCTATCTACCACTAGAAAGATTGAATCCTTGTGTTGCACCTTTGGTAAGACTAGCACGAAATCCATGGATAGATTTACCTAAGGAGCAGTAGGAATTGAATGGGAATCTATAGGCCATGTGGTTGCATCTTCGACTTGGCCTTCTTGCAAGTCACATAAATTGCACAATGGGATTCAACAATCTTCTTTAGTGAGGCCAATAGAAATGTTCTCTCCCCACAGCAAAAGTCTTATCCATTCCAAAGTGTCCTATGAGGCCTCCTCATGAGCCTCTCTAGTGATTAAGTCCCTCAATTAGCACAAGGGAATGCGAATGCACAATCTTCTTCCTTTGAAAAGAAACCCTTCATGTAGGTAAAATTTACCTTGTGGTCCCTTGGTACAACCATAATATACCTCAGAAAGGTCCGGGTGTCCTCCATATATATCCTTGACAAATTCAAATCCCATCACCTTGGCTTCCATTGTAGCAATCAAGGCATATCTTCTTGAATGAGCATCGGCTACAATGTTGTCATTTCCCTTCTTGAACTTGATGATGTAGGGGAAGGTTTTTATAAACTTCATCCACCGAGCATGCCTCTTCTTGTTGTTGGTCTGACCCCTTAGATGTTTTAAAGTTTCATGATCGCTATGAACCCCAAATTCCTTGGACAGCAAGTAGTGCTGCCATGTCTACAATGCTCTCACAAGTGCATATAACTCGTCATACGTGGGATAGTTTAGTTTGGCCCCACTAAACTTCTTAATGAAATAGCCAACTAGTTTCCCCTTCTTGAGTCAACACGGCCCCAATCCCAATTCTAGATGCATGATACTCCACTTCAAAGGTCTTGTTGAAATCAGGAAGGACTAAGACTGGTGCATGGTTCAGACGGTCCTTCAATGTTTGGAACGTGATATCACCCAAATTACCCTAAATAGTGATTTTCACTCTCTCAGATAAGAGGTCGATTTGTAGTACTTAGGGATTGAATCCACATGGAGCGTGGGCACATAATAAACTCAAGCAAACACGATTAAGGTAGGCTAATATATATGTAGTAAATAAAGTAAAGCATGTCGAACAAGCTTGTTGTTTTAAAGAGATTGATTGGGTTGTTTTATGGAAATATGGTTGGCGAGATCTAGGGTTTCAGGAAAATGAATTATAATAGATAGGATGAAGGGAATTATTAATATGCGTGGACAATAATTAACTAGTCTGGCCCCTCCTGTACCAACTCTCCTATGCGAACAGAGGAGTTGATCGTCGATCAACGGCTAAGGCCGAGTGTTGATCGACGTTAATCAGACAGGAAGTTCGTGCACTAGGTTATTTAAACAAGCTCTCGCATGTATCTAATAACCTAGCTCAATGGAATCAATTGTAACACAAAACCTACTCTCAAAGTTGTCCATGTGCTAATTTCCGGTATTTAGTAAGCTACTTAAGAACAAAAGCATTAAATACAACTCCAAAGATTGATATTTCTTCATCCTAGCAATCTTATGAAGCCTAAATCTAGCAGGTGGATCTATTCAAGCATGATAGTTTTCATAGAAAACCATAGATGAATAGATGAAATTTCAATAGAATAAATATAAAAACCAAAGTATTTCGGATAGGACTCTGAAGAAGTTCCTCTCTTCTCTCCTAAATAAGAACAATGAATAGAAAAAAATTTCTAAAGCGTAGCCGTGAACAATGGCTCAGAAAACATATAAATAGGGTTTAAGGTCGTCCATGGGTATTCTGGTAATTTATGGTAGCTTCTGGGCTCAACAAGTCTTGAAATATACTCGGCCCGCATTCTGGCATCACCATCGATTGACACTAAGGCTGTGCCGTCGATCGAAACTCATTCATATCCTCGACAACTTCCTCTCGCGAGGCAGACTGACGTCTCTTAAGTAAAACGAACATAACCTTTGATAGAAGATGCTGATTGACCTCAAACCTCTGGTATTGTAAAGCTAACTCAAATTTATAATGTTTCAAAATATGGGCTAAATCTAAAGGCGGGAACGTCTACATCCATAGCTAACCATCTGACGCGTCTATGCAGTTCTACACCTCAAAAATCTCCATAATCACCAAAGTTCTCTAGAACGTACCTGAACCTGAAAATACTCTAAAACATACTCCAAACTCATATTACAGATTCTAAAAAGCACATATAGAATGGCCTAAAAGTAGCAAATTCCATGGTATATCAACTCCCCCAGACTTATCCTTTTGCTTGTCCTCAAGCAAAGAATATCACAATCTGAAAAAGGTTTGAAAACACAGGGATTCACAATATCTCTAACATATCATTATCACCTCTACTATGTTGCAACCACATCAAAAAAGTGCTAATCTTAGAGAAAATTTATATACCTTATCCTAGTATACCAACAAAATCCAATTCTACCAGCAACTTTAGCAAATACTAGTATGACTCACCCTCTACAAAACCTCATTTCTTGCATAAAATAAAAGTGCATGCTTTACCGTGGGAGTATCGATTAAATGACACATGGAATTTTACCCCTGCAAGTATTATGAACACACAGGTTGTAGTCTTCTCTGATTCCTTTCTTCCTTCTTTTCTCTCTTCTCTGAATATTTTTAAATCTAGAACTTAATGGATAATGATGCTGATGCAGTCTATTTTGCTATCTTATTTTTTAAAGCGTAGGCGAATAGTGTGGTCATCGCTAATGTACATACCCCTCGCTTCCAACAATGTGTGATTATTCCGTTGAATTAGAATAGTGGGTCATCGGTAATGTACCTACCCCTCTTCATCTCAGGAAATCATCTAATTATTTTCTTCCTTTCCTTTTATAGATGTCGAAGAGAGCGAGAGAAGGGAATCAGAAGCACACAGACTATTACCTTCCAGACATGCAGGAGGAATCCGATCCAATGTATGCCAAACTCCATAGCAAGCGAATAAGTGAGTATTAGGTTGCAGGTTTGCTTTTGTTCCTTCAAACATTCTAAGCAAGTGTGATACACTGGCTGGATGATCCACTTTGGTATCTCTAGTACTCTATGCAAGCAACAAGTCTAAGAATGGTGCCATAGAGTGGTTAGTGAACAAGTAAAAATATTATCTGATCATAATCTCTTTCTTGACTCAATAAAAATTTAGAAAATTTATATAGATATAGCAAATACAAGCTCAAAACAATAAATAACATCATCGAAACTCCCCATAATTAAATAACATTGTCCCCATAGTATCCCGCCCTGGTTTTGTTATGATAAATAAATCATAATGATAAAATTTAACAAGGAAAAACGATATACCTGCTTGCTGATGGTGACCGTCGATTGACACATTTAAGTGGCGATCTGTTGATGCTCGGTTTGCTCTGCGATCGACATTGATCAGTTGTCAGTCAATTCTATGTGCAGACTATCTTCCTCAGATCTTTTTTCACCTGAAATAAAGCAAAAACGAAAAATCAGTAATAGATGAAAGTAAAACAATATTTAAAACTTACTAAACAGTGGGTTTCCTCCCACTCAGGGCTTGGTTATAGTCTTTAGCTTGATGTTTTGGAACTCTGATTCAGTCCAGATGAGACTGAGAACTTGCTCCAAAACAATTCCCAATGTCCAATATCTTCAGCTTTGTCCCACTTTTTGTGAAAGCCTCCATAGACTCTTCTACTTTGTCTATCATCTCAGCAATAAGGACTTCTCGAAGCTTTGCAAATGGCTGTGAGAAGCATTTGCTGCACACTCTTAATTTATTGACACCATCTAAAAAGTGGGGAATCAATGACAAGTGAGGACCGCCCTTGGTCCTTTTCCTCTTCTTCCAATTCCTTCTATTCTTTTTTATATTTCCCCCAGACTTGTCTGTTTCTTTCTCTCATGTTGAGATACCCAAGGGGTGTCGAACAACACAGATGGTGTAGTGTCAATCAATGCTTCCTTTGTTAGGCCTTTGTCGACGTCACTTCAATAACTCAGCCCTCTCTGAGAAGCTACTGCGTGTAGAGGATTATCAAACACCCCAATGTAAGACTCCAAATCCACATTCCTATCAGGTGTATTAAGAAATTCAATTCCAAACAGTGCAGGGAACCACAAACTTCACAGGGTAATGTACCATCTTTGCTCTTTTGTGAAACCCAGCAGCTCCTTTCTCGCAGATGGATGGTTTCAGATGTTCGTGGACACTACGGTATGAGGCCACAGACTTGTGCATTCTCTCCTCAAATGGTTCTGCTTCAGTCATGTAACTTGGCTGTTCGTTCAACGATGAGTGTCGATCGATATCAGGTAGGTGCTGTCGATCGATATCAGGTGGCTCATGTCGATACATGTCAGGTGGCGGGTGTCGATAGATGTCAGGTGGCTGGTTTCAATAGATGTCAGCTTTCAGTGAACTCTCCTGATCAAAATTTCCAAGCCATTTTTCTAAATCCAAAAATTCTTCCATAGTGATTCCTTTGCTCGGATCAAAATCTGAAATTTGAGGCAGTTCTTCATCCTCTAGCTCCAAGAAATTTTACATGGTGATTTCTTTGTCTCCATCTAGGAAAAGATAACAACTTGATCCATCGGCGCTCTTTAATATCGAGTCTGTAATGTTTTGAGGACAGCTTAAGATTTCAAGTGGCATCGACTGACAGCAAGGGCTGGTGTCGAACGATGCTGAGGTCTTAGTGTTGATCGATGCCAAAATATTTTTTCGATCGATGCTGAAGTCGGATCACTAATATCAGCTTCTTCCTCTCTGCTCAGTTCTCCATATCCATGTTTCTCATCATCCTCTACCATATATGGCAGCATAGATTCCATCTCGATCTATAGATTTGTTGCAGCATAATAGAAAAAATGGTTGAGGAAGGCGTTCATGATGTCATTCAAGGTAGTGAGAGATTCAGGTAGCAACTTCTTAAACCAAAATGATGCTTCTCCAGCAAGAGAGTATGTGAATAACTTGCAGAAGTAGTAGCCTTCAGAAACTCAATTGCACTTAATGGTCTACGCTAGATATTCGAATGATTCAAGGTGGTTAACGGGACATTCATGAGGAAGACCACGAAAGGGATGCTGACCCACAAGAGAGATATATGCAGGATTCAGCTCAAAGTCATTCCTCTGGAGTGTTGAATGATGCATCCACACCTTTTAGCGTAGAACTCTTTAAGAGTATTGTAGTCTCTAAGTGATTTTTCGTTCAGTCCTAGCATTCACAGAAACATCAGTAGCATCAAGGATTGCAGTCCCCTGTGCATAAATCAAATGTCCAGCACTGTTGCGAGCGCGACCTTCTTCGTCTCGTAAAACCCCATTCTTGTCAAAATTTAGTATTACTACCTCGACCTTCTCTGTCTTCCCTCAAGTAGTGTTGATTGATACTGATGAATTGGTGTCCATTGATGCTTGGTTCACTCTGTCGATCGGTTCTGCTTGGAGGGTGTTGATCGATACTTCCCTCATAGACTTACGGATTGTGAATAAACCAGCAGGCTCCTTGTTTTAAGAACCCAAAACTCCTCTCTTCATTCTTGTTCCTGGTACTAAGATTATATACCTAGAACTGAAAAAAAATATATAAATAAACTAGTATTGAAAAACCTAGACAAAACAAACAAACTGAATCTAATGGCGATCAATGCTCCCCAACAACGGCCCAAATTTGATATCACTCATATTACCCTAAGGAGTGATTTTTACTCTCTCAAATAAGAAGTCGAGTTGTAGTACTTAGGGATCGAATCCACATGGAGCGTGGACACACAATACACTCAATAAATCGCGATTAAGCTAGGCTAATAGATATGCAGTAAATAAAGTAAAGCATGTTGAACAAGGTAGTTGTTCTAAAGAGATTGATTGGGTTGTTTGATCGAAAAATGGTTGGCTAAATCTAGGGTTCCAGGCAAGTGAATTATAATGAATATGATGCAGGGAATTATTAATATGCGAGAACATTAATTAACTAGTCTGACCCTCTTGTACCAACTCTCGTATTTGAATAGACGAGTGGACCGTCGGTCGACGGCTAAGTCCGAGTGTCGATCAACAATCGACGGCTAATTCCGAGTGTCGATCAACGCTAATCAGACAAGAAGTTCATCCGCTAGGTTAATGAAACTAGCTCTCTCATGTATCGAACAACCTAGCTCAATGGAATCAGTTCTAGCACAAAACCTACTCTCGTAGCTGTCAATGTCCTAAGTTCCGGTTTCTAGTTAGCTACTCTAGAACGCAAGCATTAAACACAATTCCAAAGATTGATATTTCTTCATCCTAGCAATCCTATTTTGGGGCTAATTCATCAATACCATTATGAACAATAAATCTAGCAGGTGGAATCTATTCAAGCATAATAGTTATCATAGAAAATAATAGATGAATAGATGAAATTGCATTAGAAAAAAACTAAAAACCAAAGGATTTCCAAGAGGACTCTGAAGGATTTCCTCTCCTCTAGCATAACCGTCAACAATGGCTTAGAAAACATATAAACAAGGTTTTAGGTCGTCCATGTGTATTGTGGTAATTTGAAGTAGCTTCTAGGCTTAAGTTCGTCTTGAAATATACCCGGCCCGCGTTCTGGCATCACCGTTGATCGACATTAAGTCTGTGCCGTCGATCGACACTCATTCATCTCCTTGACAACTTCCTCTCACGAGGCATATTGGCCACTCTTCAGTAAAACGGGCATAACCTCTGCTACAGGATGCTGATTGACCTCAAACTGGTGGAATTAGAAAGATAACTCAAAGTTATATAATGTATCGAAATATGGGCTCAATCTAACGGTAGGAAGGTCTCAATCCTTAGCTAAATATCTGACGCGTCTGTGCAGTTCTGCACGTCCAAAAGCTCCAAAATCACCAAAATTTTCCAGAACGTACATGAACCTGAAAATACTCTAAAACCTACTCCAAACTCATATTATAGATTCTAAAAAGCACATATACCATGGCCTAAAAGTAGAAAAATCCATGGTATAGCAGAACACGTCTTGTTGTGCCTTCTCCCATGTGAACCCAAGAGTTTTCTTCACCACAACAGTGAGAGGTGCGGCTATACTACTGAATTTCTTGACAAATTGCCTATAGAAGCTTGCTAGACCATGAAAGCTCTAGATTTGGCTGATGTTGGTGGGTTCTGGCCAGTCTTTGATCGCCTTCACTTTCTCCTCATCCACTTACAGTCCTTGTGAACTCACAACAAAGCTTAGGAAAACATGTATATCAGTGCAAAATGTGCACTTCTTGAGGTTTGCATAAATCCCTTTTTGTCGAAGTGTCTCTAGTACTTATTAAGATGTGTCACATGTTAAAACAAAGTACTACTATAAATCAAAATATCATCAAAATAGACCACAACAAACTTACTGATGTAGGGTCTAAGAATGTGGTTCATGAGGCGCATGAAGGTGCTAGGAGCATTGGTGAGCCCAAGTGGCATCACCAGTCATTCATAAAGACCTTGCTTCGACTTAAAGGCAGTTTTCCATTCGTTACCCTCCTTCATTCTCACCTGATGGTATCCTCTCTTAAGGTCTATCTTAGAGAAAATGGTGGCTCCACTTAACTCATCTAACATGTCACCAAGGCGTGTTATGGGGTCTCTATACTTAATGGTGATGTTGTTTATGGCTCGGCAGTCTACACACATCCTCCATGTCTCATCTTTCTTGAGTACTAACAACACGGGTACATCACAAGGACTAAGGCTTTCCCTAACATACCCCTTGTCTAATAAGTCCTGGACTTGTCTTTCTAATTCCTTGGTTTCCTCTGGGTTTACCCTATAGGGTGGTTTGTTTGGCAAGGCAGGTCTGGGTATGAAGTCTATTTGGTATTCTTTGCCCCTAAGTGGTGGTAAACCGTGTGGGATCTCCTCTGGAAACTCATATTTGAACCTGTCAAGAAGCTTAGTAATTTTTGGATGAAGTGTCAACTCATCAGAACATGTACTCAAAAGCTCCCTAAAGATCATTAGTAGCATTGTGTCTTTAGTAGTAGCAGCCTTTCGGATATAGCTAGGCATAATAAGATAGTTAGACTTAATATATTTCTCTTTTTCCTTCACCATTTGCAAGTGTAATTCATGGACTTGTGCTGGTGTGAGATGTGCTAAGCTAATCTTACGCTTATCATGCATGAAAGTGTACATATTAGATCGACCACCATGCTTATTTTCTTTATCCCATTGCCATGCTCTACCAAGAAGAACATGTCCGGTTGCATAGGTACTACATAACAAACCACTTCATCTTGATACTTACCAATACTAAATTGTATGGCCACTTGTTCTTTAATTTGAAGCTCATCCTTATCATCTAGCCACCTTACTCTATATGGATGAGGATGCTTATTCTTTCCTAGGCCAAGTTTATCTACAATGTATGCACTAGCAGCATTAGTACAATACCCACCATCAATGATTAGATTACATACCTTGCCTCTGATGGTACATCGGCTGCGGAATATATTCTCTTTGGATGGTCTCAGCTGGATGCATTTGGAGACGAAGCACACGCCTGACCATTGGATCAACTTCATCATGTGCCTCATATACATCCTTTGTGTGCAACATGACCCTCTGGTTTGGACATTCCCTTGCCATATTTCCTCAGCCTTTGCACTTTGATACATGTGATGTCTCTGGAACGTTGGGGATTAGCATGCCTTCCAGGTTTTATCCTGGTGTCTTTGTTAGGCTCGGTAGGTCGGGTCTTGCTTTGATTGCCTAGATCAATTCATTTGCCCTTTTCCACTGACTTTGGGTAGTTGCTGGTGCTTGAACCCCAAGCAGCCTGGGGGTTACTCCTGGTGGACTTTTTCTTGATATGTTGCTCGGCTTGAATGGCTAAGGGGAATAGGTCCTTGAATTCTAGGTAGTTCTGCCTCTAAACCTTGCTACTGATCCAGTCATTTAGTCCATCCACAAACTGAGCCATGATGTATTCTCCATCCTCATTAAGCCCAAGCCGGTTCCTCAAGCGTTTAAAATCTTCATAGCACTCTTCTACTGATTTAGTCCCTTGTCTAAGGGTCCTAAAATGCCTTTTAGAGTCCTTGTGGAAGTGTTGTGGAACAAACAGTTGGTGCAAAGTCCTTCATGTCTATCCAAGAGTCAAGTGGCCTCATTTGGTTTCTCCTCCTGTCTGTGGTGACTTTGTAACACCATATCAAGGCATTGTCGGTCAGTTGAGCCACAACAAGTGCTTCTCTCTTAGGGCCATGATGATTGTAATACTCAAAGATATGGTCTCTTCTCCCAGTCAAGGTAGGCTTCCCGGGTTTCACCTTTCCACCAAATGCTGATGCCTCTAGGTTTATGTGGTTCTGATATGGGATTTGGGTAAGTTGTACTCTTGGGGTGGGTTGTAATCCTCATTCTATTCTTCTTAATAATCATCTTGAGTCTCATGTCTCCTCGGGTTTGGTTGAGGATGTGTGACGTGCGTGTTTTAGTTGTTCTAGTAGGGTATAAATATCCTAAAAAAATCACTATCAAATTAATCCTAGTCTTTAACACACAAATAATACTCTTGCCAAAAGAGATAAGGTGTAGTACTTAGGGATCAAATCCACATAGAGCAATGACACACAATAGATTTCTTATTCCTAAAAGATTAAGCTAGGTGAATATATATATATATATATAGGTTGGCAAACAATCAGTTAAGGAAATATTCCTTTTCAAGAAGTAGAGATGCAATATGGAAATATGCTAATAATGCAAATATGAAAATAATGCAAATATGGAAATATTCTAATAAACTATCTTGATGCAAATATTAATATGCTAGATCTATGGTTTCAAGCTTAATGAATTATAGTGGATAGGAAACACAAATATGTAAATATACTTGGACTAGAATATTAACTATTATGTCCCTTTTATCTCCAACTCTCGTATGCGAGCAAAAGGAAAGACCATTGATCGACGGCTATGGCCTGATGTCGATCGACGGTGAAATCAGAAGGAAGTGTGAACGAGTTTTGATAAGTCCACCTGACTAGTTTGACCAGATCTCACATGCACCAAACAACCTAGTTCAATGTAATATGTTCTGGCACAGAACCTACTCTCGTAGTTGTCCATGTCCTACTTTTGAGATCCTAGTTAGCTACTCTAGAATGCAAGATTTAAGCAAAACTCAATCGATGGATATTATCTTAGCTAGCAATCCTACTTTTGGGATAATCCATGATTGCTATAATTGAACCCTAAACCTAGTTGATGCCATACTCAAACATAATCAAAGAAAGAATAATAATCTGAAAAGAATGCATAGATAGAATACTTGGTTCAAATACGAATCTCTCTAAGGAGTTATGAATATTCTCCCTAAAAACGTAAAACTATAAAGCTATGTGTTTTTTTTCAAGCCTTACCTAGGCTTGTACTTGCACTTGCACACCCCCTTTGCTCTCAATACATGAGCATAAATATAAAAAACCCTAAAATCTAGGTCAAAACTCGTCCAGGGGATTCTTGTCTTTTGTCTTCTGAACTTGGGCTTTTCAGGTGTGTGTCTGTGAGTTGGTCGTCGATCGATGGCAAGTGTGCAGCATCAATCGACCTTGGTCTTTCATCATCGGTTGATTCCATGGTTGTGTCATCGATCGACGACATTTTTGCACTTCGACTCCTTAGATAGTCAGCTACGGATTCTTCTCCTCTAAATGCTCCAAAGCTCCAAGTATCTCCATTTATCTCAAAACTTCCCTGGACCTGTAAATACTCTAAACCTTATTCTAGACACACATAATAGACCCTAAATAGAGTGTAGAAATGGCCTAAAACTGTGAATAAATAGGCTATATCAACTCCCCCAGACTTAACCTTTTGCTTGTCCTCAAGCAAACTAAGCCTGTGAAAAAGGTTTGAAAAACGGAGACTCACATAAAGTCTAAGAATAACTGTCACCTTACTATGTTGACACCACTTCCGATCAAGTCAATTACAGAGAAACTTTATATATCCTATCCTAGTTTAGCACCCAAATCCAGTCTGCCAACAACTTAGCAAATACTAGTCTGACTCACCCTTTACTGATTTTATTTTTTTGAATAAAATAAAGTGTAGGCTTTACCTTGGGAGTACCGATCAAAGGACACATGGACTCTACCTCTAGAAGTATTTTAACAACTAGGCCAAAGTCTTCTCTGATTCCTTCCCCCTTTCTCTCATAATCTTTCTAGATCTCAAACTAAAGGGACAATGATGCTGATAACTCAGTCCATCTTGCCATATCATATTTGATTTTTCTCCTCTTTTTCTGTTTTCTTTTCTTTTTCTTTTTCTTTCCGTTTTCTTTTGCTTTTTTTGGGCAAAGTTGTAGGCGAATAATGGGGTCATCGGTAATGTACCTACCCCTCGCTTCCAACGATGTGTGATCGTTCCTCCGAATTAGAATAATGGGGTCATAGGTAGTTTACCTACCCCTCTGCATCTCGGGAAGTCATCTCAATCTTTTAAGCTATTAGGTAGATGCTGAAGAGAAAGAGAGAAGGAAACCAAAGGTGCAATGACTTGTACCTACATACCTTGCAGAAGGAATCCGATCTAGTGTATAGTCCCAAAGCAAGCTCATAATGTCAGGATTAGTGTTGGAAATCAGCTTAGGTTCCTTCAAAGTCTCTAAGCAAGTGTGATATAGTGGAAAAATGATCCACTTTGGTATCTCTGGTAATCTCTGCAACAACCTTCTAAGAATGGTGCTAAAGTGTGGTTAGTCAATAATAAATCTTGATCATAATCCCCTTCTTGACTCAATATTAATTTTTGAAGAACTTATATGTATATAGCAAATAAAACTCATAAAAAATAAATAGCACTAGTGAACCTCCCCCAAACTTAAATTACATTGTCCCCAGTTTAATCCACCCTGGATTGGTTAGGAAAAATTAAATCATAAGTAAATAGATAGGTTGAGAAACCCGATACATAACTCTGTGCAGAGTATCGATCGATGGTAGGAATGTGTGGTCGATTGATGGTCGCAATCCAGTGTCGACTGATGGTGCATCTATGGTGTCGATCGATGGTGACTTAAACAGTCTATATCAAACAAAATTAAACTCAAAATAAGTAGTAGTATAAGTAAAAAAATTAAAGCTTATTAAACAGTGGGTTGCCTCCCACTCAGCGTTTATTTAAAGTCTATAACTCGACGTTGTGAACTCTCTGACTAGTAGGAAGTTGGATCAACACTTGGAAAATAAGTGTCTACGTCTTCTTTGCTCTTCTGGAACCATGTACAAAAGAAGTTCCTCAATGCCTCATCTTTTCTGGTTTTCTCATTCCTTGTAATTGTTAAGAAAAAGGCCATTGAATGCATTCCCTTTTCTAGTTTCTCAATACTTCGCTGTAGTATCCTAAGTCTGGCAGATGTAGTCTCTCATAAATCCTCCAATTGTTGAGAAATAACTTCCTTCATCAGGCTCTGAGAAAATGAAATCTCATTGAACCTATCTTCTAATTCCACTTCTGATGCTGTCTTCTGTCCGTGTTCATCAGTGTTGATCGATGCTTTGATGTTGCCGTCGATCGATGCTCGGTTATCTGCCCCAATCGCATGTTGTCTCTGAACAATATCCAAATCTTGCTTCATCTCATCCATGCATGCAGTTAAACCGGTAAGGCATGTGTCTATAGGATAGTAGACATCGTCTAACCTCTTGTAAAAATCATCCAGTGACATATCTTGAGTTCTGTCGATCGGATTCACAATATCATCAATTTCATCTCTGATGTATGTCTGTTGATCCTTCTGAGACGTAGCGATCCTTGCTGCATGTTTTGGTAAACATATGTAGCTCTGCTCAACAAATTAGCTCTCTTTAGAACTGCTATAATGTCTTCAGCATGCACATTCACTACCCTTCCGCTTGTAGCTCGTACATTACCATTCTCATCTCTGTAGATGCCATACTAATCTATCTTTTCCCAGTGGAAAAGTCTGTTGCCTTCAGTATTGAAAGCTCTCGTACCTTGCTAATAACGCCAATTGATCGATGTCCAGATGGTTTGTCGATCGATGGTGACTTGAAAGTGTATGGATCAGTACAGACCGGCTCGTGTCTCTGCTCCTAAATATCGATCAATGCTGAATGGTGTGCGTTGATCGATGGGCTTTGCTGCTGTCCAAATATATTATCTGATCCATTAGCCATAAGAAGGGCATCTGCTACATCCTCCTTGGATAAATGTAGGAGTTTCCCATCAAGAGCCCGCGCATGTTCCTCTGAGTCTCTGGAAATACCAAACTGATCTGGTCTAAGGTTACCAATATCTGTCTCTTCTACTTCATGTTGGTGTTCTGGTTCGCGTCTGATGTCATTCGAAGGCCATGAGTTGCATGTGATCGATGCTTGATTATCCACTCTCGCGTTCATCATCCAACCAGGTTCCTCTGATGCTAGGCCGCGACATTCAATATGTTCTTCGTCTCTGTAATCTTCATCATATCCTTCGCATACTGGACGTGTGTCGATCGATGGTGTATGGTGACCGTCGATCGATGCTCGATAACCAGACTGTTGCGCGAAAAGGTTTCCATCTCCATTAGCCATGGAAAGAATGTCTGCAATATCTTCCCTCGTGACATTAAGTAGTCTGCCATCCATAGCTCCTGCGTGACCGTATGGATCTTTCAAAGTACTGAACTCGTCTGCTTGTAGATAACCATATTTCTTCTCGCATTCTACAGTTGAATCTACTTCAGTTGCTGCTTCATGGTCAGTATCGATCGATGGCATAGGGTTACCGTCGATCGACGTAAAATTCCTGAATTGATGGGAAATATGAAAAACAACAGCCTCTTCCATAGCAATACAACGGTACTCGATCATCTCTTCTTCTCTGTAGTCTTCGTCGTACTCGGGGTGGGCTGTGTTGTAATCACCATCTGTGTGGTAGGCGTTGAATGGTTCTGGAGTGTGAGTGTCGATCGATAACAAAGGGTGGGTATCGACCGATTACTGAATTGCAAGCGTGTTGAACGATAGTAGGGCTGGGTGTCGATCGATGCTCCATCTTCCGACTCTTTATCGAAGTCATAATCACAGAAGCATGTGACCACAAGTTTTGCATTATAACTCAATTTTTTTGAGGGAGGCTTTATTCTTATAAATTTCATAATAGACACTATGATCAATAAAGGAAAGGCACAACATGTTTGTCCACGTGTCGCAGATAGCTCCCACAGTAGCCATGAAACCTCTTCTAAGTAACAAGGAAGAATTCCAACTGATCTTGATATCCATCACATGGAAGTCTATCGGGACGACGACATCCTGAATTTGCAGTGGAATATCTCTACAGATACCTCCTGAATCTACTCTGGGGCAATCCCCAAAGATGAAAGAATCGTTTGAAGGCTACATTTTCAGGTTCAATTTTTCTGCCATAGCTCTGGGTATGATGCTCACTGATGATTGAGTATCACAGAGGGCGTTGGGAAACATGTGGTTCTTTATCAGACATAGTAGCACAAATTTTCCAGGTTCACTTTTCTTTTCTAGAACAATCCTCTGGTTCTTTGTGGGATGATCCTTTGCAGTTTTATCAACCATCATAGGTTCTGATGTACCCATCTTCTGCCCTGGAATTGTCACATTCATGTTTCTTGAAAAATGAACCAGCTTTTTTGATGGGAACCATTGATCGATTCTACGATCAATGTGTCGAACGATGTTTGAAAATTTTCCCGATTCTACTAACTCTACAGGCCTCATCGATCGATTCGCCACAGCCAGTGTCGATCGATGTCTGTGCGAATGGCATCTTTCCTATTGTAGCTTTTCTTTCTTCACTTCTACCCAATATCATCATCGATTAGAGGATTGAGCTGGTGCACCTGTCCAGCCTCCATTTTCTTCTCGGTCTTCTGACCTTCTGCATTACGCAGATGACCGTCTTGGTCTTGCACGTTTCTGTTCTCATCCCAAGTCAAAATCAACGTCGCAACCATCTGAACTCGTTGGCTTCTATCGAGCGATGTGGGTACTATGCTGTCGATCGTCGTTGTGTGATCAGTATTGGTTGATGATCGAGTTCTGATGTCGGTCGATGCTCTCCTTTGTGGGAACCAAAATTCACACTGTCGATTTCCGTTAATTAGGAATGCAGGGTAAACCCTAGTTTCCCAGAGGTCCCGAATATCTGCTAAACCACACGTCCATCAGTCAGATTACAAAGTAAATATCAAAAAAACAAAAGTCCAAATAAAAAATAGAGCAAAAATATGTCTTATTCCAAATTTTAGTATGAGCGTTTACAACAGGATAGGATCCTTGGTTATGAGAGCTATCGGCGAGATCCCTAGTTCTTATAACCTAAGACTGCAAAACCCTAGTTGAGTCGCAGCTCGAATAACAAAACAGAAAGTTGCCTAAATGCTCTAAGTGCTAAGCTATGTTTGCTCTGAGTGGACATTACTGTGTGTCCTCTGCATCATCACCCTCGAAGTCCTTATATACTCCTATAGAGGCGCTTTTCTCTTTCCCCTTCTGCCATTGGTCGAATTTATCGCTTCGCGGAAATATTCCTATTTTTCCTCGATCTTCAAGATTATCTTCGGACACTTAACATTTATCCTCTGATCTTTGACATTTATCTTCCAAACTTAACAATTATCCCTTCCTGCAAAATAAAAGATAAAATATCACAAAGTTTGGGCTTGATTTCAGATAAAACCGTGAGTGGGACTTTGGCCGAGCTTTACACCTCATCAGACCATTTTCTGACTTAGGCGGTTCTACGATTTTATCGAAATAGCATTACTAAAACAATGTTATCCGAGAGTTAGGATATTTCTTATGTTGCGAATGATTCTAGGTGTTTAGTTAACTATTACCGTCTCATACGATTTACCACATCCTTTCTCGAGGATACAAGTTCTTTTGGTAAAGTTTCCAGTGTCAACCTTGATCGAAACAGAACAAAGATAAGTTCGATCAAATAACGCATTTTCCTGGTTGGTTTCCAACATTGATTCCGTCGTAACCAATTTTGACCCCAACAGTTGGCCCCCAGCTCGTTAGAATCATAAGGTTCTAGCGAGCGATTTTGGAAGGTTTGGTAAATTAGTCGGAATTAATGTTTGAAAAGGTCCGTTGAAAGTGGTCTACTTATTCCTCTAAGAGAGGAATGCATTAGGATTGGGGCTGTGCCTTGTGAGGGATGCCTACGTACCCTTGTAAAAGGGATCAAGCCATCCGTAGTTTGTTCCGGTGTTAAGGTTCTTACTTCCTGTTTTCCAGTGAGATCTTTATGGTTTAGCTGTGTGTCGTGTAGACATTATCTGGCATATTGCTACCAATGGAATTGTATATTGGATCTTTGCCGGCCTCGAGACTAGCCTTGTAGGCTGTTTATTTTGGCCGAGTGTGGCCATATTTTTGTTTTCGGCACTGACAGCGTGTGGCTTTATCCCGACCGCTTTGCGATTTTCAATGAATAAACTACGCTTTTTACTTGAAAATGAGTTTAAGTAAATTCGATTTTTTGTTAAGTATAGAGGGAAGGATACGAGTTGTCATCTCGCTCCCAAATCTTTGTGGATCGTCTTATTCGTTGTTCGTTCGAGATGTTTGAGAAGTTTTCCAAAGTTTCGAGAGCATTTAGATATGGACGAAGAGACATGCTTTCAGGATATCGTATCTTTTCGATATCATGCCTTGAGACGTTAGAGACCAGTGTGCTGTGTTTAGGGCAAGACCTAGGTCTAATCACGGTTTTAGGGGGTGCGACGACTACTTCGACTTACGTTTCCCGTATCTTATTTGACATGATTCCGTCCCTCTATAAAGTCCGCGATATGTTCTTGGCTTATGTGACTTGTATGGTAGATATCGAGCATCTCTTCGAGAACAATTTATAAGTGCTGACTAAAATTTCGGATTTCTTTTATAGCGCTATTTCCCTTGTGTCGGGTGTTCAAGAGCTATCTCTACGAGATGGCTTAGTCTGTTTAGGATGTTAAGAGTTTGTTGTGATCAGCAACAAACTTAATGGTAGATATAATTGTTTTTGAACCTTCACAAAGGATATGTGTTTAAGAAGGCGTGTATGTTTTATAGTCTCGGAGGGACTGCTTTTAAGGTGAGCAATCCATTTTGGAAAGTTTTGACGAAAAACAGTTCTCCGAGCGTTAGCGACGTCTCGCTGCGTTGAAGGTTGAGTTTTTATTCTATATGCCGCATTTCATACTTGAAATGTTAACGGCTTGAAGATGTGTGGTATCACAAGTTTTTGTTTTAACCTTACGGAAGAGAAACGTTTTGTTTCTGAGAAATTGGGAACAATGGGTCGCGTAAATTTGTCCAGAGAATATGCGACTTCCTTCACTGTGCTTTGTGAAGAGTTGGCCCCGAGACTTAATTCGTCTATATCTAAGGATGCTTCGTATAGCTCTAGGAGCTTTGTTACGAGTTTTTCTTATGTGCCGCTTTTCACTTGTAAAACGCTTTGGGTTTAGAGTAAACTGCGGAACATAGTGAACTTGGCCGGCTGTCGACAAGTTTATGTTTTTCGTTAACCGTACGGTGGTTACGACTATGTTTTGATATTAAGAATTTGTTGAATGATTTCCGATTATTGGTTATACGATAGTTATTTGCACTTTGCATTTTAAACTAATCGTGGATTGTCGTTTTGCCGCTAAGTGATTGGGTGGAGCAGTGGTTGCTCAAACATTTTGGCTCGGTCTGAAGGATGTGTTCAGACGAATACCCGAGGACGTTTCTGGTCATGGACAGACCATGGCATATTCTTATTAACATTAAGGTCATGTTAGTTTAGAACTTTCCAGTTTGGACTTTTATTGGAAGGCGTAGTTGCTTGAGGTCCAAAGAGCGTTTGTCGAGATTGACGGGCCAAGTCGGAGTTTTATGTGCTATAGTCTTACGAATAATTTTTTTTGTTTTTGTATGATGAAGATAAAACCTAAAATGCTCGATAAAGAACCGTACGAGATGATTGCCTGCTTGGATGGAACCTATGGAGATGGGAGGCAGAATCCAGCGAGCCGAATGGCTAAGGAATGAGATCTGTAAGATCGTAGTGCGAAGAGATAAAGTTTAGTTTTTTTTTTGTCGAGAGACGAGTCATATGACTTTGTTTCCGCAAATTGTCCACAGCACTTCTCTGTAAAACTTGTTACGTTTGTTTCCAAAATTTTCTTCGCATAACATGGTGAGTCTATACGAAGGATGTTTTGCAGATTACTCGTGACATTTGCGAACGAGGAATGTGTTTTTCTCATTCTCTTTTCCGCACTGCGAAGTCGTTTTTCATGACACGATCTTGTTTTCTTGTAGGCTCATCTGCACACGAAAGTAATGGATGATCGGTTTTATGTGTCATCACATGGCCTAAATGATTTTAAGTCTACTACTGCAAGAATTTTGTTTTGTCAAAAGCGTTTTTTGATGCCAAGACAAATTTGTTTTTCAGTATGGAAGTATACGAGTGTAGTATACATACCTACTACCTCCCTTTTTCTACGAAAGAAAACGGCTGAACCGATATTTTCAAGGGTTGTGTACGTTTTTTTCTTTCGAAGATTGGGATGGTCGACAATCCAGGTCGGTTTAAAGACAACGTTAGGATTGTGACTTGGTGAATTTCAGGTTGACGACTGGGAATACGTCTGTTTTAAGAAAATTTCTAGGAACAAGTAGGTTTTAAGACGACGTTTGTGTTTCTAGTTCGTTCTTTCCTTAGGGAGAGAGCTGAGTGTGTGTGGCGATTGTTTCTAGATTTTCTGAGAGTTTATATCGGTTTGCAAGATCTTCCTGAGCAGCCGCAGAACAATAGATCGAGACAGGAAAATTCCTAAGAATTAGTTCTTTAGACTATTCCTCTAGATCCTAAGTTCCCTAAAGTTGTATGGCGATCTCCGAAGTGTTCTTATTTCTTCCTACGAAAATTTCAAGTCTGATTTCAAAAAGCTCTAAGTCGGCCGTAACTTAGTTTTCTCGAAGGTTTGGGTTAACATCTTCTCTTTTTTGCTAGCTAATCTCCCCTTTCTTTTCTTGTGTCTGTACGCCCCTTAAGAATGATAAAAATATTAGTTCTTCCTGGCCGCGTTTAAGCTCGAACCTGTCTTGCGGTTTTTATCTTAATGTTCAAATGGTAATTCCAATCGAGACGAAACAAGAGATGTTTCGATCGAGTTTCAAAGGTGAAGGAAAATATGGAGGTAAGGGCGAGTAGGATGTCCAGGAGGGCGAGTAGGATGTCAAGGAGGGCGAGTAGGATACCAAAGAGGGCGAGTAGGACGCCCAAGAGGCCGAGTAGGAGTAAGCCAAGGAGTTTAGGTGAGACTTACTTGTTTTTATCGGAAAATCTCAATGGAAACTCCAATTGCGATGAAACGAAAAGCGTTTCTATCGAGATTTGAAAGAGAACACAAAGTAGAAGCTTATCAGCGCTTGCCCAACTCGCCATGTGGCGAGTTGGAGGTAATAAATCAAACTCGCTATCAGGGCGAATTGGACAGTGTGGTTCCAACTTGTTTTGATAGTAAAATCTCAATGGAAACTCCTGTTGAGATGAAACGAAAAGCGTTTCGATCGAGATTCTAAAGAGAACACAAAGGAGAACTTCATCAGGGTTTTCCCAACTCTCTATGAGGCGAGTTGGAGGGAATAAATAAAATTCGCCATCATGGCGAGTTGGACAGTGTGTGTCCAACTTGTTTTGATCGTAAAATCTCAATGAAAACTCCGATTGAGACGAAATAAAAAGCGTTTCAATTGAGAATCAAAGAAGAACTTAAAGGTGAACTAAAAGAGTGCTCATCTAGTCCAACTCTCCCAATGGGCGAGTTTGACGGCTCGTTTCGTCCAGCTCGCGCGTTCGGCAAGTTGGACTGGTCAAACTCGCCAATTGGGCTAGTTAGACAGCTCGTTTTGTACAACTCACCCGTTTGGCGAGTTGAACTGGTCTGACATGTGCGTCCAACTTATTTTGATCGTACAATATCAACGGAAACTCCGATTGTGAAGAAACGAAAAGCGTTTCAATCGGGATTCGAAGAAGAACGCAAAGGAGAGCCAAAGTAATTTTTGTTTTGTCAAACTCGACCAATCGGCGAGTTGCACGGCCTGCATTGTCCAACTCACCTGTTAGGCAAGTTGGACTGGTCAAACTCGCCAATGGGCGAGTTGCACGGCTTGTACTGTCAACTCGCCCATTCGGCGAGTTGGACTAGTAAAACTCGTTTTTGGATGGTATGCTGGTGCTGTCGTTTCGTAAACGTTTTCAATTTTTTTCTACGAAAGTTTTATCATAAAATGCTAACTCATTTCACTTTCCGGACGTTGTTCCATAAAATATTGTCGAGTTTGATTTTACGAAAGCTGTTTCGGAAAATGTTGTTGAGCTTTAATTTTACGAAAGTTATTCCGTGAAATGTCATGAGTTTAGTTTTACGAAATCTGTTTCGTAAAATGCTGCCGAGTTTAATTTTACGAAAGTCCTTATGTAAGCGTATTTTCGTGTTTGGCTGTACGAGAGCCGTTTTTCTGGAACACTTACGTTTTAGCCTCCGAATCTGATATCTTGTGTATTTGCATGGTTTTAGCAATCATTTTAGTTCTTATTTTGTCCATTTGGATGCATTTAGATATTTAGGTGTATTGCATATACATTTGTCCATATTAGGTGATGAAGATGTTATTTGGTGAGTTGGAGCACTTGGAACTTGATTTGAGGGAAAAGAGTGATTTTGGTCGAGAAACAAAATGGAGCCCAAGTGTACCAGCGTCTTGTGGTCGCAGCGGCCTAAAGGCCATGCCAAAAACTGAGACAAACTGAGAAGAAAGATCATGGGAGGAATGATAATGGCAGTATAGAAAAAATCTCATAGTCTAGGATAACTTTCTGGTTCTGCAAGATGCAGGGACACACCAAGAGGGAGTGCTATGCATACAAGAATAAGTAGGGCAGAGGAGAAGACGAACCTGAAGCAGCCGTTGTGATAGATCCTGAATCAGCGGTTCATGCACTGTCGGTAGCATATAAATGGCATCATGATAGGTGGGTGATTGATTATGTATGTTCCAACCACATGATGTGTAGGAGGGATTGGTTTCACACTTTTCAAGAGTTGGCTTTGAGACAAGTTCTTCTTGGTAATGATTGCGAGGTTGGAGTGCAAGGGATTGGTAGAATCAACATCAAAGCTTACGGAGGTTCTGTCAAGACACTCACGAATTTCAGGTATATTCCGGAATTAAGAAAGAACTTGATATATACTGGAACCTTGGATGTATTAGGATTTGAGCATAGTGGCGGACATAGGAATACTTTATTTTATAAGCATGGTAAATTAGCTCTTCAAAGAACCATATCTGGGTCATTGTACCTGTTAAATGGTGAAACTATGTCAGGTGAAGTAAACAGCATTGTCGGGAAGAAACCATCTAAGGGTGAGGCAGTCTTGTGGCATAAACGTCTTGAGAACATGAGTATGAAGAGTCTACAGATTCTGGCCCGGAAAACGGTGACCGATAAGAGGAAGATTGGAGTTTTGGATTTCTGTGGAAGTTGTGTGATGGAAAGCACAAGAGATTTAGCTTCCACGTCGAGAAACATGATACATGTGAAGCTCTCAGGTATGTACATGCTGATTTATGGGAATCTCCAAATGTGACGCCAAGTTTGTCAGCAAAGCAATACTTCCTATCTATTATCGATGATTACACAAGGAAGGTCTGGGTATATTTCTTGGCTGCTAAAGAAGAAGCCTTTAGCAAATCCTGTGAACGAAAGAAGTTGGTGGAGAATCAAGTCAAGAAGAAGGTGAGTTGTCTCAGAACAGACAATGGACATGAATTATGTTACTCAGTTGAAAAATTCTGCAAACAACCTGGAATCAAGAGACACATGACTTTCGCATATATGCCACAACAGAACGGAGTAGGTGATCGTATGAACAGGACTCCGATGGAGAAGGTGTGATGCTTTCTGGTTAAGTAAGGTCTTGAGGAACAGTTCTAGGATGAAGTGGTGTCTACATTAGCGTATGTGACAAACATGAGTCTGTCTTCTGCCATAGATGGAACATTCGGGATGAACTTTGGTTGGATAAGAAACCAGGTCATCTGCACATGAGAAGATTTGGTTAAGTTGTTTATGTCCATACAGATCAAGGAAAGCTCAAGGCCATAGCTAAAAAGGAATCTTCGTCAGTTATCCTTCAAGTGTGTGGGAACCGAAATTCGATTTTCGTTGATTTAGGAAGGCAAGGTAAACTTACCTTTCACAGAGGTCCCAGATTTCTGCTAAGCCAAAACGCCAAGCGATCAAACAGTGAGAACAAACGATAAAACAACGAGTTAATAAAAACGAAAAGAGAGCAAAGAAGACCTTATTCCGAATCTGCGATTTGAGCGTTACAACAGGTAAAGCCTTAGCGGACAGAGCCATTGGCGAGTTCCTAGTTCTAACCTTGTAAGACTTGAATAACCTAGTTGAGTCGCAGGTCGATAAAAGAAAATGGAAATATGCCTAATTTCCCTTAATGCTATGCTTGCGCTGAGTAAGATTTTTTGTGTCCCCATGCATCTTCAACCTCGAAGCCACTATATACTACTCCCAGAGGCGGTTGGCTCTTTCCCCTTCTGCCCTCGGTCGAGTTTATCTCTTTTCGGAAATCTTCTATTTTCCTTTGATCTTCATGATTATCTTTGGAAACTTAACATTTATCTACAGAACTTAACATTTATCTCTTCCTGCACAATAAAAGATAGACCGTCATTTCAATTGGGCTCTTTTACAAAATCAATTCAAACTTTATACGAGGAAACAAGCTCTTGCGGTAAAGTTCCAACGTCAACTTCGATTGAGTTCGATCCAATTTCGAAGAAGCGAGTTACAAGGACAAGATGAAAATGGATTAATTGATCCAACTGGCCGAATGGGCGAGTTGGGTTGCTTGCCCGACCAAACTCGCCCGTTTGGCGAGTTGAATTGGTCAAACTTACCGAAAGGGCGAGTTGGTTGTCTTGTTCGATCCAACTCACCCGTTCGGCGAGTTGGTCATCTTGTTCGATCCAACTGGTCGAACGAGCGGGTTGGTCGGCTCATGTCGCCCAAATTGCCGAACGGGCGAGTTGGTTGGCTCTCGTCACCCAACTCGCCGAACAGGCGAGTTGGTCGGCTCATGTTGCTTAACTCGCCGAACGGTCGAGTTGGTCGGCTCATGTTGTCCAACTCGTATTTCGGCAAGCTGGACTGGTCCATCTCGCCGAATGGGCGACTTAGTTGACTCATGTGCTCCAAATCATCCGTTTGGCTAGTTAAACGACTTGGTTGGCCAATCTATTTTGTTCGGTAAGTTGGATAATCGAGCTTATAGTATTTTTTTTTGTTTCGATTGGGGATCCGTTTATCTGAGGCCTAATGTAACCTTTCTCGGGGACTTACCGTGTGAACCCTTTTTCAGAGTCTACACGATACTCGATTTAGATATTCCCATCCTTCTTTTTCATAATAATATTTCTCTCTTTTCAAAGAGGACATTTCAAAGAGGATATTTGACCCCAACAGTTAGCCCCCCAGCTCGTTAGAATCTTGATGTTTTGCGAGCGATTTAGGCATGTTGGGTAAGTAGGCGGAATCCAACGTCTGGAAGTCCAAAGGTGATCAGTGAATTCTCTCATCTATAAGGATGTGGAGTAAGTTTTCAAATTATTTACTTGCTCATTCCCACAAACTCTTTTCTAAGATTAAAATATCTTCTTCTCTCTTCTCTCCCTTTGGTATAATTTTTTTATCATGTCTTCAGGAAGAAAAACTTCAACCAAGTCTTGCCATGACCGTTCCTGATGGCTCTAGCTCGGGACACAGTGACGTTGGGCCAAAGGTTGAGTTTTCGGTGCACTTGGTTGTTACCGAAGAGACCGAGGCGTACGGGGCGGCCAGAGGCGAAGTAAAGCCTCCTAGACCTGGGAGGTGGGTTCCTCCTCTGTTTTGTGCTAACCCGTGGAGGGTTGTCCGAGCAAAATCTGCCTGAATGGGCTTGCTGCCATCCGGGGGTTATGCCGAGTTCCAGAGCTAGTTGAGTTTCGTATCTCGGAAGCTTGGGATGTTGCCGAGTCTCCGCCCTAGGGTACTTCATGTGCTATGATGCGTACTTGATGCAGTGCCATCTATGGTTCCCCATCCCTGAAGTCATTGCCCAGCTATTCAATCGATTAAACCTATCGATCGGTCAGAAAAAACTCATACAGTTTACAACACATTATCGGGATTTTAGCGCTGAGTTACAAACTGGGCATTACCCTTGATGCCGACCACCTTGAAGCTATGCTAAAGCCCTGGGGGAAGTCTGCCATAGTCCAGCTGAGGCCTCAGTCGGGCATGCCGATCATAACAGATTTCGTTTCAAACTATCATGACTGGAGAGAGTACTTCTTCTTTTTCCATGTTAACGACGCATCAGTAGAACTATCATGAATGGAGAGAGTTGCTCGATCATGACGAGGTGCTCGATTTTGACTTTCCTTCGGCCGTAGATGGGTCCAGCAGGGTGCCAGAGTTTACCTATGCATCAAGGATGGTTAATGGGGTAAGTTTTGATCCTTGAGCATTATTATTATCCTCTTTAAGGCCGAGTTTATCTTGAGTTTATCTTGACTTTTAGATCTTTCGCAGGGTCTTCTTATGATGAACTGAGCTCTTCATACAAGCTTCCAAGAGGCTCCCATGGCTCAGTTAAAGGCTGAGACGGCTGACAAAGAGATCGCCCATCTAGAGGAGAATTGGAGAGTTCCCACCATCGCGAGAGAGAGTCGGTTGCTACGGAGGTTCGTCGGGCTTATAGGCGAGGAAAGAGAGATATGGCTGAAGTCATGAAGACCTGTCTTGACAAGTTCTCATGCGAGTTCGCGGTGCTTACGAGGTGTTATAAGGATCTTTGGGATTATCGCGAGTGTCGCGGCATTGTGGGCGGATTATACCTTACGCAGGACCCTAACTATTTGTTTGACGCCGAGTATGCGAGGAAAACTGGGCATATGAACGAGAGAGATAGGGACTTCGCGATCCATCAGATCGAGGAGGGGATTTGGTTGCAGTGGAACCCGATTCCCGTTTCCTGATATGGTGGAAACTGAGACGGTAGTCGCTGATGAGACGGGTGAGATGAACTAGCCAACGTCTCCCCTGGACGTCAATGAATACTCGTTCGGGAGGTCGATGACTGGATAATTCGGTCTCGATGACTGATCATAAGGTTGGCCATGACTTATTCCCTTGTATTATAGTATGTTTAGGTTAATTGTTCCTCTCTGGCCAAGTGTGGTAAGGTATTATGTAGCGGGATTGGCCATGGGTGGCTTTGAATCCCTGCCGTTTAGCGGATTTTATTTAAAACGCATTTTTGTTAAGTGTAGGGGTAAAATTCGAGTTGTCATCTCGGAGTTCTACCCCTCCTTTTGGATCATCCTATTTGTTGCTCGTCTGAGATGTTTTAGAAGTTCTCAAAGTTTTGAGAGCGTTTAGATGCGGATGAAGAGACATGATTTCATGATTTCGTATCTTTTCGATATCAGGCCTTAAGACGTTAGAGACCAGTGTGTTGGGTTTAGGGTAGGACCTTGGTTTACTTTCGGTTTGAGGCTTTGTGATGACTAATCAGCTTTCATTTTGCATGTTGCGATTTTAACCTGACTCAGTTCCGATTTAAAGTCCGCGATAGGTTCTCAACTTATACGATTTGTCTTGTCGGAGTCGACCATCTCTCCGGAGACAATTTTTAAGTCGTTTGGAAGTACTATCTAAAATTTCTGATTTCTTTTATAGCGTGCTATATATCCTAGTCTTATGTGAGAGGATCTATCCTTAGGACATATCTGGGTGCGTTTGCTTAAGATGACTAAATTAATCGACGGGGCCAATCTACGAGCGTTTGTGATTTATAGTCACGAATAGACTGGGAGGGTGTTCTTAATAATCCAGGCAACTTCTCGCTTATTTTTTTCGAACACCTACTTTGTGTTAGTAATGTTTTAAGGATTTGGGGCTGGGGTCTCATTCTCTAGTTGGGAGTCGGAATTGACGATTTGACCGAGATATGTTTGTTGAGGAGTTTTAATGGTCGTCGAAATCTGTTGATCTCGGCAATGCCTTAGTTAATGTGACAAGGTTACTTTGCTGGGTAAGATAGCATGGAGTTGATCCGTTTTGAGGTAGGATGATTTTTTCGAGTTTCCGTTTTTGGGTTCGTACGATAATCGTTTTGCTCATATATGGATGTTTTCCGAAAGTATAACAAGATGTTTCTTCGCGAGATAAGAGAGATTTTGCGAAATTCTAATGAAGTCTTAAAAGCCGAAATGTTTTGAAAATATTGAGTGCAAGACAAATATTTGGGAATATAAGAGTATTCGTATATGTACCCACTCCCCCCTTATTGGAGAGGGGGATAAATGAACTCGTCTTTCGACGAGCTGCCTACATACCCCTTTCGAGGATCAAGCCATCCTGTAGTTCTGCTGTTTGCACGAGTGTGTTTACTCGGCAGTTGTGTTCGTGCCGATCGCGTTAGTTCCAGGATGGACTTCTTCCGCCGGATTTGTCTCCTCCGGTGGGGTTGACGCGTTGGGCAGCGAAACTAGTTGTTCTTTGGCCGTTGCTTGAGTTGGCCATTCTGGATCATATTTTTCTGAAGTGTTTTCAGTTGGTGCATGAGCTAGCTTCGGGCGTTTGGTCTTTGCCATCGCGGTGTTCATGATTTTCCTTAGCTTGTGTTCAGACAGGAAGCAACGTCTCGACTGTTTCTGGCACCTCCAGATCACGGCAATTCCGTTATGAGTTGGGAATTTCACACCTAAATGATAATTCGACGGGACTCCCTTCATGGCGTTTAGCTAAGGCGTGCCCATAATGACATTGTAAATGGTCGGATGGTCAACGACCGCATAGTCAACAATCTTGGTGACTTCTTTCGCTGCAACATGCAGTTTGATTGATCCGAGGGTCATCCACTTCGTACCTGAAAAGTCGGTCAGCGGTTTTAGAGATGGTATGACTTCTCCTAATTCGACCTTCATCCTCTTGAGTGTATTGCGAAAGATGACGTTGACTGTGCTTCACGTGTCGTTAAGAACCCTAGCGATCTCGAGATCTCTTATTACAAGATCGATCACAAGTGGATCATAGTGTGGCTGATCGATCCCGCGAGACTCTTCTTCATCGAAAGTGATTGCTCCTTTCGGGGTGTCACTGAGCGTGGACCATGTTGGTGATTTTGCGCTTGTGTCGGCCTTGCACAGATAAGATTTGATGGCCGAGACGGTATTGCTGCAATATTGCGACCAGCCGATGATCATGTTTACCATGCGACAATTGTTGTTGTTGCCCTTCTCGTCCTACCTTCTTCCGTTCTTTTCTACCGATTGGTTCCCATGGGAAGAAGTCTCTGTTTGAGGAGCCCTATCGTTTTTCAAGGGGGGGTGTCTGCGTCACAGATGAGATATTTTACACTGGAGACCTCGCACCGAGAACTTTGCAGTTAGTGGTCGAGTGACCGCGGGCCTGGTGAAACTCACAGAAGACATTCTCCCTGCAATTCGGAATTCGGTTCCCTGTGTTGCCCATTATCCGGCCTTGCTCCGATCCAGAGTTAATTGTGTAGTTATGCGCTCCCTGGGTTTCTTCTTCCCCGCGGAGGACGCTTTTATCGTTGCGAGGGTTTTTCTTTTTTTTTTTAACTTTTGATCCGACCCTGTGTCCTTCAAAGAATTCTTTGTTGGCTTCAACTTCTGTGACAAGACCTTCGTCTCTTCTTTGATGATGATGTAATATGTGGCCTTCTGAAGTGCATCTTGGATCGTACGCGGCTTCTCCAAAGTTATCCACTTCCTCAACTTCGATTTGTACAAGAGCGTCTTCCAGAGCGCGTCTATTGCGACTTTGTCACTATCTCGCTGGCTCTAGCCAAGACGGTTTTTAACTGTTTTATGAAGTCACAGAGAGAGTCTTCCTCTCCCTGGGATAAGCTCCAAAGGTCAACATCATAGGTTTCTCGATCTATGAACATCGAGTATTGCTTGAGAAACTCCAAGGCGAGCTGGCGAAATAGAGCAATGGCACATAATAGATTTCTTAATCCTAAAGATTAAGCTAGGTGAATATATATATATATATATATATAGGCTGGCAAACAATCAATTAAGGAAATAATCCTTTTCAAGAAGTAAAGATGCAATATGGAAATATTCTAATAATGTAAATATGGAAATAATGCAAACATGGAAATATTCTAATAAACTAACTTGATGCAAATGTTAATATGGTAGATATAGGGTTTCAAGCTTAATGGATTATAGTGTATAGGAAGCACAAATATGTAAATATACTAGGACTCAAATATTAAGTATTCTGACCCTTTTAGCTCCAATTCTCATATGCGAGCAAAAGGAAAGACCATTGATCGATGGCTATGGCCTGATGTCCATCGACGGTGAAATCAGAAGGAAGTGTAACAAGATTTGATAAGTCCACCAAACTAGTTAGACCAGTTTTCGCATGCGCCTAACAGCCTAGTTCAATTTAGTATGTTCTGGCACATAACATACTCTCATAGGTGTCCTTTTCCTACTTTCGGGATCCTAGTTAGCTACTCTAGAATGCAAGCATTAAGCACAACATGAATTGATGGATATTAATTTAGCTAGAAATCCTAGTTTTGGGCTAATCCATGATTTTTATCATTCAACCCTAAACCTAGTTGATGCCTTACTCAGACATAATCAAAGAAAGAACAATAATCTGAATAGAATGCATAGATAGAATATTGGGGTTCAAGTACAAATCTCCCTAAGGAGTTATAAATCTTCTCCCCTAAAAACCTAAAACTATAAAGCTATGTGGGTTGTCTCAAGCCTTGCCTAAGCTTTTTTGCACTTGCACACCCCTCTTGTTCTCAATACATCATCATAAATATAAAAACCCTAAAATCTAGGTCAAACACACATGCATGGCGTTCTTGTCTTTGTCTTCTGAACTTGGGCTTTTCGGTCAGCTGTCTCCGAGTTGGTCGTCTATAGATGGCAGGTGTGCAGCATCGATCGACCTTGGTCTTTTATCATCGGTCGATTCCATGGTTGTGTCGTCGATCGACGACATGTTTGCACTTCGACTGCTCATATAGTCAGCTACTGATTCTTCTCCTCTAAATGCTCCAAAATCTCCAAGTATCTTCATTTATCTCCAAAACTTTCCTGGATCTGTAAATAATCTAAAACATATCCTAGACACACATAATGGACCCTAGATAGAGCCTAGAACATTGCCTAAAACTGGTAATAAATAGGTTATATCAACTCCCCCAGACTTGACATTTTGCTTGTCCTCGGGCAAACTAAGCCTGTGAAAGAGGTTTGAAAAGTGGAGACTCACACAATGTTTAAGTATAACTATTACCCTACTTTGTTGCAACCACATCCTATCAAGTCAATCAATGAGAAACTTAATATACCCTATCCTAGTATAGAACCAAATCTAGTTTACCAACAACTTAGCAAATACTAGTCCGACTCACCCCTCTAAAGATTTAATTTATTTGCATAAAATAAAGTGTAGGATTTAGATTGGGAGTATCGATCAAAGCACACATGGACTCTACCTCTGCAAGTGTCTGAACAACTAGGCACAATTTTTTCTCTGATTCCTTTCTGCCCCTTTATCTCTCAATCTTTCTAGGTCTCAAACTCAATGGACAATGATTTTGATACAGTCCATCTTGCCATCTCATTTTTGATTTTCCTCTTCTTTTTCTTTTCTTTTCTTTTCTTTTTCTTGTTCTTTTTATTTTTGGGAAAAGTTGTAGGCGAATAATGGGGTCATCCGTAATGTTCCTAACCCTCGCTTCCAACGATGTGTGATCGTTCCTCAGAATTAGAATAATGGGGTCATAGGAAATTTACCTACACCTCTGCATCTCGGGAATTCATCTCAATATCTTAAGCTGTTAGGTAGATGATGAAGAGAAAGAGAGAATATAACCAAAGGTGCGATGACTTGTACCTAAAGATTTTGCAGAAGGAATCTGATCCAGTGTATACCAAGCCCCAAAGCAAGCAAATAATGTCAGGATTAGTGTTCGAAATCAGCTTTGGTTCCTTTAAACTTTCTAAGCAAGTGTGATATAGTGGCAGGATGATCCACTTTGGTATCTCTAGTAATTTGTGCAACAACCTTCTAAGAATGGTGCTAAAATGTGGTTAGTCAATAATAAATCTTGATCATAGTCCCCTTCTTGACTCAATAATTTTTTGTTGAAAAACTTATATATATATATAGCAAATAAAACTAAAAAATAAATAAATAGCATTAGGGAACCTCCCCCAGACTTAAATTACAAAGTCCCTAGTGTAATCCGCCCTCCGCCCTGGATTGGTTAGGAAAAATTAAATCATAAGTAAATAGATAGGTAGAGAAATTCGATAGCAAACTCTGTGAAGAGTATCGATTGATGGTAGGCATGTGTGGTCGATCGATGGTCGCGATCCAGTGTCGTCTGATGGTGCTTCTATGGTGTCGATCGATGGTGACTTAAACAATCTATATAAAACAAAGTTAAACTCGAAATAAGTAGTAGTATAAGTAAAAATGAAATAAAAGCTTACTAAACAGTGGGTTGCCTCCCACTCAACGCTTGGTTATAGTCTTTAGCTCGACATTGTGAACTCTCTGACTAATAGGAAGTTGGATCAACACTTGGAAAATAAGTGTCTACATAATCTTTGCTCTTCTGAAACCATCTACTGATGAAGTTCCTTAATGCCTCATCTTTTCTGTTTTTCTCATTCTTTGTAACTGTTCTGAAAAAGGCCATTGAATGCTGCGCTGTAGCATCCTAAGTCTGGCAGCTGTAGTCTCTGATAAATCCTTCAATTGCTGAGAAATATCTTCCTTCATCAGGCTCTGAGAAAATGCAATCTCATCAAACCTATCTTCTAATTCCACGTTTGCTGCTGTCTTATGTCCGTGTTCATCAGTGTCGATCGAATCCTTGATCTTGACGTCCATCAGTGCTCGGTTATCTGCCCCAATCGCACGCTGTCTCTGAACAGTATCCAAATCTTGTTCATCTCATCCATGCGTGCAGTCAAACCGGTAAGGCAGGTGTCTATAGGATAATAGACATCATCCAACCTCTTCCCAAACAAATTATCTCTCTTTAGAACTGCTGTAATGTCTTCACCTTGCACACTCACTACCCTTCTGTCTGTAGCTCGTGCATTACCATTCTCATCTCTGTCGATGACATACTCATTTTTCTTTTCCCAGTTGAAAAGCTTGTTGCCTTAAATATCGAAAGCTCTCGTACCTTGCTCATAACGCCAACCGATCGATGTCTGGATGGCTGTGTCAATCGATGGTGGCTTGAAAGTGTATAGATCAGTACCGATCGGCTCGTGTCTCTGCTCCTCAATATCTATCGATTCTGAATGGTGTGCGTCGGTCGATGGTTTCTGCTGATGTCCAAATATATTATCCGATCCAGTAGACATAATAAGGGCATCTGCTACATCCTCCTTGGATAAATGTACGAGTCTCCCATCAAGAGCATGTGCATGTCCCTCTAGGTCTCTGAAAATACCAAACTCATCTGGTCTACGGTTACCAATATATGTCTCTTCTGCTCCATGTTGGTGCTCTGGTTCGCGTCTGATGTCATTCGTAAGCCATGAGTAGCATGTGATCGATGCTTGATTATCCACTCTCTTCTTCATCTCCCAACAAGTTACCTTTGATGCCAGGACGCACATTCAATCTGCTCTTCCTCTTTGTAGTCTTCATCGTATCTTTTTCATACTGGATGCATGTTGATCGATGGTGTACGGTGACCGTCGATCGATGCTCGATAACCAGAGAGTTGTGCGAAAAGGTTTCCAGCTCCATTAGCCATAGCAAGAATGTCTGCAATATCTTCCCTCGTGACATTAAGTAGTCTGCCATCCATAGTTCTTTCGAGACCGTCTGGATCTCTCATAATACTGAACTCGTCTGCTTGTAGATAACCATATTCCTTCTCGTGATCTGCAGCTGAATCTACTTCGGTTGCTGCTTCAGTGTCAGTATCGATCATTGGCATAGAGTTACCGTTGATCAATGTCTAATTCCCGAATTGATGAGAAATATGAAAAAACACCAGCCTCTTCCATATAAATACCACGGTACACGATCATCTCTTCTTCTCTGTAGTCTTTGTCGTTCACGGCGTGGGCTGTGTTGTAATCACCATCTGTGTGGTAGGCGTTGATCGGTTCTGGAGTGTGAGTGTCGATCGATAACAAAGGGTGGGTATCGACCAATTGCTGAATTGCACGCGTGTCGATCGCTAGTATGGGCTGGGTGTCGATTGATGTACTCAGGTTTTACCACTAAAACCAACCGCAAGTGCACGGGAGTGCGCGGTAGTATATAGGGATCGAATTCCTCAGAGACCAAGGTTACACTATGAAGCTACGAGAGAAGAATTAAGCTAGAATGAAAAGAGTTTGTTTTTGTGGTTTCAATTGCGATAAATGTAAATAACAGAATATAAACGAAGTTGAACTTATGGATTAAAACGCTAGGCATTGTGAAATTCACAGGGAGACATCAATCATGAAATGAATATTAAATAAGGAATATGATTAACAACCGTTCTTGAACTCAAGTAATTTAGTCTACTTCCGCAGTACTAAATCCTATGTTTTAGTAATCTAAATACTAACTTCCGTTGAATTTAGAATCCTAAACACGCAGTCTAACAGGTTTGATTTGTTCACAAGTTTCCTAACAACAACTTCCATCGGTTACGATCACTTGCTCATCTAGATTTGTTTCAGGAGTTTAAACAATCACTTTCGGTGCATTAAACATCCTAGAGATCATGAACTAGGTGCACAATCCAGTTCAAGCAATGAGATTAATCTAGATGAAGAACCATATGATTTATTCCCTATCTAACATATCGGTTTCAACGATTCATGGATTCCTTTGATTCAGCCCTAGCCTAACTGATGGATTACACAGACATAGAACGAAGAACATAGAGAATAACTGAATGATTCATTGATAAAAGAGAATAAAACAAGGGTTCAGAAAAGCTTCTCTATGAAGAGTATAGATTTCTTCTCCCTAGTGATTACAATCTTCAGAGACAAAGAAAATCCAAGGTAAAAGTAACGTTGTCTGGAAAACTGCTAAGAAAACTGAAAATATAGGTCTAAACACGTTTGGCACGAATCCCTAGGGAAAACCGGCTCAAAATTGAATTAAACCAAAAAATCTGGTTTTTGCACACGCAGACCGGCTCGACGATCGTCCGGTCTAATTGTGGTGATCGGTCGATCTGGAAAGGACCGGTCGATCGTTTTGTGTGATCGACCGATTGGTTTTTGGCCGACCGATTTCACTAAACATGCTCATTTATCCTTTTGGCCACAAATTTTCTATTCAAAGTGATCGACCGATCCAAAAATGAGATAAACCGGTCTTGACTTGAAAATCGCATTTTTGCACTATTTTGCTCCATTCCTTGCTTCTTTATCCCATAAATCCATTCTAACGCATTCCAACCTGAATATACTCGAAAAACACCAAAGAGACTCGGAAAACGCTTAAAACATGGGTTAAGATGCGTTTAAAACACAACATATCAACTCCCCCATACTAGTCTTTTGCTTGTCCCCAAGCAAACTACCATGATCCAAGAAAGATGTTTGAAAACCGGGAACTCGCAAACTCTCAGTAACCATACCAATGAATGTGACCTTCAGACCACATTAATTAAGAACCAGAGATGCACCTACAAACCAGAGCACAACCGTAATCTTTCCAACCCAATTCCTTACTTATGATCCCAAAACTAAAGAAAATCTAGACTTCAAGACAATCAACTCTCTACATTCATTAGTAATGGCATGGGATTCTCAATATAAGTGCTACTTGGGATAGACGACACTTGCAATTAGGGAGGCTAGTTTGATGGTGGAGCTAAGAGTGTTTAGGGATTACCAAATTTTCGTAGAGGATGCAGAATATTATGCAAAACAGTAAGAGAGAACGGACTCATTGATGTCCACAACCTCTAACCACTCTCTTCTTTTAATGTTTCCTCCACTTCCTTTGGTGTCTTTCTCTTTTAAACCATTCTTTTCTTTTGGTGTTCCTTTACTTCCTTTGGCATCTTTCTTTCTTGGGGCTTTTAGTGCTGAAAGATACAACTCAATCTTCTGGTTTCACTCTTCACAATGGTCTTTTTCGTTTTTTTGTTCTTGTTGTTGTGAAGAGTGAATCAGTGCTTTAGTAGTGACGAGTTGATCTCCTGATTTTTGAAACTTTGCCCACTCTTACTGATTTTCATCAACCTTTTGCATATTCCTTTTCCTTTGTTGCAGCTATGAGAATAGAGTGATTAGAAAGTTGCGTTAATCCTTTCCTCTCCGACTTTTTTGCAGATATCTACACATAAGACAATGGAAACAAGAATGCATGAAGTCTGAAAGAGGTTAAGGTTCAAGGTAGGTACTAGCTAAAAATGAGCTAGCCCATTCAGGACAACAAGAGTGGTGAAAGATTAAAGAAGTCCTGAATGTGACTCGTTCCCCAATATAGCACCTATACGAGAATATTTATATCAGGTTAGGTTCAGATAAAGTAGAGTCAATTGTCCTTCCATCTAAACTTTCAAAGCCTGAAATCTTTCTGGTCAAGGAGAATGGTCCAAAGACAGGTGTCTGACTTGTCTGCGCACTCAACATTCTGCATTAATGGTCACTAGAAAACCAGTTAAAAGAACACATGGTTAATCATCATCCTAGAGTAAGGTCCTCATTCCCAAACAAATTTGACTCAATAAAACATCAAACTGACTCAAGAAAAACATCAAAATGACTCAAGAGAAAAAAAAGAAAGCGTTAGTACCAACAAATACCCTCCCCCAGACTTATTTCACACCGTCTCGGTGTGAAAATAAATAAAGAGAAAGGTAAAGCATACCTAAAAAAAGAAATTAAAAGAAAATAAAAACTTACCAGTGGGTTGCCTCCCACTAAGCGCTTATTTTAAGTCTTTAGCTTGACTTGTGAGGACAAGTGTTAATCACGAGAATCAAAAAGTTGAGTCAATGCACCTTTTGTCCTTCTTCTGTTAGAACAAGAAACAAAATGTGCAAAGAAGCACACAACTGTCCACAAAAATGAGACATTAATCTCTTCAAGGAATTTCACTATAAATGTAGCAAGTAGCGTGAAATAATTCTTGATGGTTAGATGCTCATGAGAATCAAATGAATTTGGTGGGAAAACAAAGTCTAGTACAGGTCGAGACAAGTTTGTCACAAAATAGTCAATATTTTCTCCATCAAGTTTGTAAAACACAATATTCTCATTCTCATAATCAATCACAGCCTCAGGGTTCTCTATCTTATCAACACCAAATTTATCTCCCAGGTCAGATATTTCCCAAAAAGATCTAGATTCTTCAAACATCAAAAAGTCAGTTTCAAAATCATTCGAAGCAAAAAGATAACTCATATCGAAACACACTTCATGATAATCCCTTCTGTTCTTAAGATATCTAGTCTCTGAGTCTCACGTATAAGATCATGACATTCATCAATGAGCACAAAAGAATCCAAATCTGAGGTAAGATTTGCAATACAAGTCAAGTGATTATCCTCAACATCATAAAATCAAAAGTTGAGTCGCATGTATCTTGTAGTTGGGATGGTGGAACCCAATATATTATCTCTTCAAGTGCATGAGCAATCCCTACCTCTTCATAGGTGAGCTGTCTTCCTTCTAGTGCTGCCAGATGTGACATAAGATTTAACCGAATCATTGCTGCTAGTTCACTCCTTGTCAACGTTGGGTACTCTTTGTATAGCTTATCTACTTTCACACTTTGTTCTGGTGTGAGTACACTTTCATCAAATGGTAGCTCCACATATGGCTCATATCGAATGTAATTTCTAAATTTATCCTCTTCTTCTTGTAGCCAACCATTGTAATCCATGGCTATCAATATAAAGAACAAAAACAAAAATCAACTGAAAGTTAGTACTGAAATAAAATTCCTAGACTAGACTCTAGTCCTAGATTCAAAGTTAACGCTATTGGTCCCCGGCAACGGCGCCAAAAACTTGATGTACTCAGGTTTTACCACTAAAACCAACCGCAAGTGCACGGGAGTGCGCGGTAGTATATAGGGATCAAACTCCTCAGAGACCAAGGTTACACTATGAAGCTACGAGAGAAGAATTAAGTTAGAAAGAAAAGAGTTTGTTTTTGTGGTTTCAATTGCGATAAATGTAAATAACATAATATAAACGAAGTTGAACTTATGGATTAAAACGCTATGCATTGCGCAATTCGCAGGGGGACATCAATCATGAAATGAATATTAAATAAGGAATATGATTAACAACCGTTCTTGAACTCAAACAGGTCAAATAATTTAGTCTACTTCCGCAATACTAAATCCTATGTTTTAGTAATCTAAATACTAACTTCCGTTGAATTTAGAATCCTAATCATGCAGTCTAACAGGTTGGATTTGTTCACAAGTTTCCTAACAACAACTTCCATCGGTTACGATCACTTGCTCATCTAGATTTGTTTCAGGAGTAATAAACAATCACTTTCGGTACATTAAACATCCTAGAGATCATGAACTAGGTGCACAATCCAGTTTAAGCAATGAGATTAATCTAGATGAAGAACCATATGATTTATTCCCTATCTAACATATCGGTTCAACGATTCATGGATTCCTTTGATTCAGCCCTAGCATAACTGATGGATTACACAGACATAGAACGAAGAACACAGAGAATAACTGAATGATTCATTGATAAAAGAGAATAAAACAAGGGTTCAGAAAAGCTTCACTATGAAGAGTATAGATTTCTTCTCCCTAGTGCTTACAATCCTCAGAGACAAAGAAAATCGAAGGTAAAAGTAACGTTGTCTGAAAAACTGCTAAGAAAACTGAAAATATAGGTCTAAACACGTTTGGCACAAATCCCTAGAGAAAACCGGCTCAAAAATTTAATTAAACCAAAAATCTGGTTTTTGCACGAGCAGACCGGCTCGACGATCGACCGGTCAAATTGTGGTGATCGGTCGATCTTGAAAGGATCGGTCGATCGTTTTGTGTGATCGACCGATTGGTTTTTGGCCGACCGATTGGTTTTTGGCCGACCGATTTCACTTGACATGCTCATTTATCCTTTTGGCCGCAAATTTCCTATTGAAAGTGATCGACTAATCCAAAAATGAGATCGACCGGTCTTGACTTGAAAAATGACTTTTTTGCTGTATTTTGCTCCATTCCTTGCTTCTTGACCCCATAAATCCATTCTAACGCATTCCAACCTGAATATACTCGAAAAACACCAAAGAGACTCGAAAAATGCTTAAAACATGGGTTAAGATGCGTTTAAAACGCAACATATCAACTCCCCCAGACTAGTCTTTTGCTTGTTCCCAAGAAAACTACCATGATCCAAGAAAGAGGTTTGAAAACAAGGAACTCGCAAACTCTCATTAACCATACCAATGACTGTGACCTGCAAACCACATAAATTAAGAACCAGAGATGCACCTACAAACCAGAGCACAACCGTAATCTTTCCAACCCAATTCCATACTTATGATCCCAAAACTAAAGAAAATATAGACTTCAAGACAATCAAATCTCTACATTCATTAGTAATGGCATGGGATTCTCAATATAAGTGCTACTTGGGATAGACGACGCTTGGAATTAGGGAAGCTAGTTTGATGGTGGAGCTAAGAGTATTTAGGGATTACCAAATTTGCGTAGAGGATGTAGAATATTATGCAAAACAGTAAGAGAGAACGGACTCATTGATGTCCACAACCTCTAAACACTCTCTTCTTTTGATGTTTCCTCCACTCCCTTTGGTGTCTTTCTCTTTTAAACCATTCTTTTCTTTTGGTGATCCTCTGTTATAGTTATTGGTATAATCCTCACTGATGATCCAGTATCACAGATTGCATTGGGGATATTTGTTGCCCTTAATAAAGCATGGAATCACAAACTTCCCAGGATCACTCTTCTTCTTCAGACAGGTTCTCTTTTTCATATTTTCTTTGAGATGATTGAACATGACTTATATATCATTGTCTGTCATCCTTGTTTCCCTGAAAAACATCCACAACCTGTGAGTATAATAAGCTTCATCAAAAGGGGTATCTAAAGGAATTTTGAGAATTCTTTTAGTAAAGTTCTTTCTCATTTGCTTCTTTGCGTATATGTTTGGGAATATTTTGCTTCCTCTTGGAGTTTCCCTCATCTTCTCTATCAAGATCCATACTTTCAGATGTATCAATATACAGTTCTGAAACCGTTATGTTTGGATGCACAATCAAAGTTGCAGCGATGCCTGGTAGTCGAACTGTCTTCCTTATTTGTCAATCAATGCTCAGATCGCATTTTCGATCGATCCCCCTATCACTATGTCGATCGACTGTTTCATGTCGGTGTCGATCGATGTTAGTCGATTCACACAAAGCCATTGAAGCTGCAGGATTCGCTGTCGATCGATGCTCTTTGGTTGGTGTCAGTTGACACCAATGCGAACTGCCAAATGACATCAAATTTCCACACAAAAATCTCTTTATTGGAGCTCTTCCCTCTTAACTTCCTGCCAAAAATCATTATCAATCAATGCATTGACGTGGTGCTTCTGTCCAGCTTCAATTTTTTCCGTGATCAGGCTCTCATGTCTCCTGATGGTTTCCCTTGTTTGCAGCACTTGATTCTCTAGCTTCTTCACATGGGTGTTAAGGTTCCCAAATTTGGTGTTGAGGTTGAGGTACAGCCCATCTATCTTCCCATTAAAATACACACTCATCTTCTGTTGTCCCTCTAAAACTCTGTCAACCATTGCTTGAATCTTGCTTTCCTGAGTCTCTGGAGGAGGATTCTGGTAGTAGGAAGATGCATAACTTATGTTGTCGTTGAAACACTTTCGCTGTGAATCCTGATTAAAGCAACCCCTTTGACCATTCTCATAGGAGTTCTTATTGAAGCCTAAATTCCATTGTCTCTGGAAACCATTCTCATCAATGTAATTCACATCCTCTTCTTCAATCTCATCATCTCAAGACTCTATTGCTTCTACCTCTGTAAAGGGGACCTGCTTTCTGAAGAATTTTTGAACACTATCCAGTTTTGCCTTGACCTCATCAATATGATCCTTACTAATGGTTGGGGCTGATCTCTTTCTTTCAAAGTCTGTGTTCTTGGTGCTGCTGCTGGATGCCAGATCTCGTTAAACCTTGTAACTTCTTCAGGATTTCTAGTGATGAAATTTCCCTCACTGGGTGTGTCCAAAGCCATCTGATACTGTAATCCAATACCTTTAAAGAAAGTGCTGAGAAGTTGCATTTAGTTGAACCCATGGTGAAGACAGTCTCTTCCGTATCATTTGAATCTCATCCAAGAGTTTATGAAAGACTCTGAGGGTTCTTGTCAAAAATTAGCAATCTTTCTCCTCAAGTCTTCTGCTATTGCGTCATCAAAGAACTTGCGCAAAAAAGCATTTTTGATGTCATTCCAGGATGTTAGAGATCCTGGTGGTTACTGCTTAAGCCAATGTGAAGCTTCTCCAGCAAGTGAGTAATTGAAGAGCTTACAAAAGTGATAGTCCTCAGGGACTCCGTTGGCTTTGATAGCAGTCACTAAATTCTCAAATCGCTCCAGATGATCCATACGGTGCTCATGTCGTAACCCATGGTAAGGTTTCTGCAATACTAGTCAAAAGAAGGCGGGTTTGATTTCAAAATCATTCCTTTGAAAATCTGGAGGGCGAACGGCGGATCAGTTGGCGTAGAACTGGCATGGACTTCAGGTTGGGCATTAGTTTCAGGTTGACCTTCCGCGGCGGCTGCTTCTACTTCTTCATCAGGGATTACAGCCCCCTGATCGTCTATATTTTGACCTGCTACATTACACAGATGACCGTCTTGGTCATGCAAGCTCCCATCTTCAATCAGTCAAAATCAATGTCTCAACCATCTGAACTTGTCGACTTATGACGATCGATTCGGGTACTATGATGTTGATTGTCGGTGTGTGATCAGTGTCAGTCAATTCTCGAGTTCTGATGTCGGTTGATGCTATCCGTAAAGATGTGTCGTTCGACGCGGAGCTGTTGCTGTCGATCGATGCTTGTCATCTTTCTTTGTGGATCGTATGTTCAATTCTATCGGGGCAAGAGAATAATAGTTCTTGTTCTTATTGCTCCTGGTGTGTCTTTTCATGCACCTGAAAACAAGGAAAAGAAAAATTTAGTAGCCTGAATGTAGTAAAAAACCAAGACTAAATCCTAAAAATTAAATCTTATGGCGATCAATGCTCCCCAGCAACGACGAGAAATCACTGTCAAATTAACCCTAGTCTTTAACACATAAATAGTACTCTTGCCAAAAGAGATCAGGTATATTACTTAGGGATCAAATCCACAGAGAGCAATGGCACACAATAAATTTCTTATACCTAAAGATTAAGCTAGGATAATATATATCTAGGTGGCAAACAATCAGTTAAGGAAATACTCCTTTTCAAAAAGTAGAGATGCAATATGGAAATATTCTAATAATGTAAATATGAAAATAATGCAAATATGTAAATATGCTAATAAAATAACTTGATGCAAACGTTAACATGCTAGATCTAGGTTATCAAGCTTAATGGATTCTAGTGGATAGGAAACAAATATGTGTAAATATACTAGTACTTAAATATTAATTATTCTGACCCTTTTAACTCCAACTCTCATATGCGAGCAAAAAGAAAGACCATCGATCGATGACTATGGTCTGATGTCGATCGACGGTGAAATCAGAAGGAAGTGTGAAAGAGATTTGATAAGTCCACCAGACTAGTTAGACCAGCTCTTGCATACGCCTAACAGCCTAGTTCAATGTAGTCTTTTCTGGCACAGAACCTACTCTCGTAGTCGTCCATATCCTACTTTCTAGATCCTAGTTAGCAACTCTAGAATACAACCATTAAGCACAACTCAATTGATGGATAATAACTTAGCTAGAAATCCTACTTGGGCTAATCCATGATTGCTATCATTCAACCTAGCTGATGCCTTACTCAGACATAATCAAAGAAAGAATAATAATCTGAATAGAATGCATAGATAGAACATTGGGGTTCAAATACAAATCTCCCAAATGAGTTATGAATATTCTCCCCTAAAAACGTAAAACAAAAAAGCTATGTGGGTTGTGTCAAGCCTTGCCTAAGCTTGTTCTTGCAGTTGCACACCCCTCTTGCTCTCAATCGTGAGCATAAATAAAAAAACCCTAAAATCTAGGTCAAAACTCGTCCAGGGCATTCTTGTCTTTTGCCTTCTGAACTTGGGCTTTTCAGTCGGTTGTCTGCGAGTTGGTCGTCGATCGATTGCAGGTGTGTAGCATGGATAGATCTTAGTCTTTCATTATCAGTTGATTCCATGGTTGTGTCGTCAATCGACGAGGACTCCTCAGATAGTCAGCTACGGATTGTTCTCCTCTAAATGCTTCAAAAGCTCTAAGTATCTTCATTTATCTCCAAAACATCCATGCACCTGTAAATACTCTAAATCATATCCTAGACATACATAATAGACCCTAAATAGAGCTTAGAACATGGCCTAATACTGGTAAAAAATAGGCTATATCAGTTTCCCTTGTGCGTTGTCGGATTGGTCCATGTAGAAAAACGGCCATGTTCCTTGCCGTTAGGGTTTCAACCTCGTTAACAGGAGAACTCATTACTTTGTCATGTTCTGCCGACTTCTTTTTAAAAGTCCACAACATCTTTTTCACCTCCTCGAATATTGTGGTGTTTGTGTCGGCGTTAACGCAGTGACGTTCGTCGCTGGAGTGTTTCCAACGTTGTTGTCGTGAGGTTGTTGGTTGTTGAGATCGTGAGCTAACATGCTTGATCGCGCGTTGGTGGCTGAGAGTTAGATTGATCCATAGCCCCCCTCCTTCTAGAGCCAAAATGTGGGAACCAAAATTCGCACTGTTGATTTTCGATGATTTAGGAAAGCAAGGTAAACCTAGCTTTCCTAGAGGTCCCAGATTTCTTCTAAGCCAAAACGGCAAGCGATCAAACAGTAAGAACCAACGATAAAACAACGAGTTAATAAAAACGTAAAAAGAGCAAAGAAGACTTATTCTGAATGTGGGATTTGAGCGTTACAACAGGTAAATCCTTAGTGGAAAGAGTCGTCAGCGAGTTCCTAGTTCTAACCTTGTAAGACTTGAATAACCTAGTTGAGTCGTAGCTCGATAACAGAAAACGAAAATATGCCTAATTTCCCTAAATGTTATGCTTTCTCTGAGTAAGATTTTTCGTGTCCCCTTGCATCTTTAGCCTCGAAGCCCTTATATACACTTCACATTTATCTATTCCTGCAAAATAAAATATAGACCGTCATTTAAATTGGGCTCTTTTCGTGTAAATCCGCGAGTGGGCTTTTAGCCGAGTGTTGGACCTTCTTGGCCTGTTTTTTGACGTAAGCGTTTTTATGAATTTCTCGAAAGAGCACTTCTGAAAACAACGTCGATTCCGAAGAGAGTTCAAATTTCTCATGTAGGGCAGGCAACCTTAGGTGTTTAGTTAACTGTTACCATTTTACACGATCAATTTGAACTTTATACGAGGAAACGAGTTCTTGCAGTAAAGTTCCAAAGTCAACTTCGATCGAGTTCGCTCCACTTCGAAGGAGGGAGTTACGAGGACATGATGAAAATGGATTGATTGATCCAACTCGCCGAATGGGCGAGTTGGGTTGCTTGCCCAACTTAACTTCCCGTTTGGCGAGTTGAATTGGTCCAACTCGCCGAACGGGCAAGTTGGTCGTCTTGTTCGATCCAACTCGCCAAACAGGCGAGTTGGTCGGCTCATGTGGCCCAACTCGCCGAACAGGCGAATTGGTTGTCTTGTTCGATTCAACTCGCCCATTCGGCGAGTTGATGTGGTCCAACTCACCTAACGGGCGAGTTGGTTGGCTGGTTCGGTCCAACTCACCCGTTCTGCGAGTTAGACGACTTGGTTGGCCCAACTATTCTGTTCCGTGAGTTGGATAATCGAGCCTTATATTCATTTCGTTGTTTCGATGCTCGGGGATCTATTTATCTTAGGCCTAGAGTAACCTTTCTTGGGGACATACCGTGCGAACCTCTTTCGGTGTCCATACGAACCTCGATTTTTATCTTCCCGCCCTTCTTTTTCAAAATATTATTTCACTCTTTTAAAAGAGGACATGTCTTGGGAAGTTTTTGATGTTGATTCCCTCGTAACCAATTTTGATCCCAACAAAGTGTTAAAGGATACAAAGTTTGGCTTCTTGAAGAGAAGAAGTGTGTTATAAGCAGGTATGTGGTATTTACAGAAGACAAGGTCTACAAGGATTTGAAGGCCTGCGAGGTAAAAGCAGACGATACAGAGGAGGTAAGAAATCAGAGTACTGGAAGAAACAGTAGGATCTGCGTCAGAACAGAAAGTTGAGACTTTAGGTGGAGCTGTTGAAGAAACAGCTGAGTCAGCTGTAGAAGAATATCAGCTAGCGACGGATAGAGTAAGGAGAAAAATAGTACCACCTGCACGGTACTCTGAGTCCGAGTATATAGCAGCGTTTGCGCTATATGAAGCTGATGAAGTATGTTCTGAAGAACCTCAAGACTATCATGGAGCGAGGAAAAGCAAAGAAAGAAGGCAGTGGACTTAAGCATTGGTGAAGAGATGACTTCACTAGATAAGAACCAAACCTGGAAACTTGTGAGAAGGCCTAATAAGCGTAAGGTGATAGGCTGCAAGAGGGTGTTTAAACTGAAATCTGGTATACCTGGTGTTGAGAAGCCTAGATTCAAGTCTCGGTTAGTGAAATACCATGTTAATTACAAGTTTAAGACTTATCATTTGGACCCTATTTGTTAATTATGGAGATAATGAAGCTTAGTAGAGGATTCAGAGAAGATATCCAGCAGCTGTTCAGTCGGAGCCGAGGTCAAGCATGACCATCGATCGACGGTGCATGCTTGCTGTCGATCGA